>OVBE01003912.1:0-25461 GCA_900406425.1 Iberis pinnata | reverse complement strand
TACAAATTTTTGTCTCAAGAAAAAACTAATATAAATATTTTTTTTGAATAATATACTTTAATAAATATTATTTTTAAGTCTCATTTATTGTTAAAAAATATTAAATATAAGTTTAAATATTATTTTTTGAAATTGAACTATAATAGAAAAATATAGTTTATTTATTTCACAGTAAATTTAATAAATTTGTGAAACTATGTTAAATGCATGGAAATCACTAGTTATTTTATGATTACGTTTTAATCGTAAATTTCATATTTAAAATTTAAATGTCAACATATCCTCAATTTTAAAATGTAAGTAAAAATTTTCAAATTTCTATTGAGATATTAGTCATTTAATCAATTAATTTCATAATTAGTAAATTTAAATGGAAGTTAAACGGTTTATTTTTGTTAGTTTGATTAGCAAACAATTGAGATTCAAATAGCATTATCATAAAAATTTAAGATTTTTTTTTTTAACCCAAATTGATTTATTAATATGAATCACAACTATCTTGATACAAAGCTGTACTTATTACATAAGGGGGATTAGAATGATTTCTAAATAGAATATCACTTTGAAATTGTTGTCTTGCTAAAGCATCAACACATCTATTGGAATCTCTTGGTACCCATATAAATTTAACTTCTTCAAACCTCCTTGACCACCTATAAACTTCTCTAATCCAATTAGCTAATTGAAAAGAGACTTCATGCCCATTGAGTAGTTTATGTAACAATAGATTATCACCTTCAAATATGACCTTCTTGAAACCCCTACACCATGAGTGTTGCATAGCCATTATAAGAGCTTGTAACTCAGCCTCAATAACCGATTGGACATAATCTCTTGATGCTTGTGCAGCCCCTACAAAACAACCCAAAGAATCTCTAATTATCCACCCGGCTGTTGCTGTTGTTGTAGTACCTTTGAAACCTGCATCAAAATTTTTTTTAATCCATCCAACTGGTGGTTTAGTCCATTGTGTCCTGGCTGCAATCCTCCTTGTTACTTGTCTTTCCTGCCTTATTCCTTTCTGAGCTATAGCATTAGACTCCTGCCAAGCTTCATCATCATCACCTGCAGCTTTAAGAATAGATTCCCAAGCGAGTATCTTTTGTCTAAAAATCAAGTTATTACGGGATTTCCATAACCACCATAGTATATGCAGTGGCAAAAGATAAGTTATAGAACAATTAGTCACTGGATTCCAATCTAAAACATATTTCAATTTATCCTCAAAAGTAATCCATGGATCAGTTAAGTTAAAGTCAATTGAACTTATATTTTGCCAAATCAAATTTGTTTCATGGCATAAAAAGAATAAGTGATGTAAACTCTCCTCTTGATGACAACGTAAACACAAATTTGAATTAGTTAATCCCTTTCTAGCAAGCTCAGATCCTATAGGGAGAATGTTAGACAATATTTTCCAGAGAAAATGTTTAATTTTAGGAGGAGCAGTAGATTTCCAGACTTTATTCTTTAGCAAAACATTTTGATCAGTTAAATTAGTGTGTGATGTAGATAAAAGATGGTGAGATCCTACCCAATAACCTGATCTAACAGAGTATGATCCATTAGGTGTATAGTGCCAACCAATTGCATTATGACAATTCTCTCTAGTCACTTTAAGAGAAAGCACAACAGGGACATCCTCTACACAAATAATTGATCTAATCCTATTAATATCCCAGAGACCTGTATCTTTAAAAATAACTGAGATACCATGGTTAAATCTGTTTGGACATTTTCTTTTAGTTTAGGAGGTCTTGGTGGATTTAGAGGCAGCCAATTGTCTTCAAAAATTTGAATTGTATCACCATTACCTACCAGAATCCTTAATCCTTTATTAAGAAGATCTATGCCTTCAACAATAGATCTCCAACCATATGAGCATTGAGTTCCCAAACCAGCCTTTAGAATAGATGTATTTGCAAAGTATCTTCCCTTTAAAACTCTTGCAATTAGAGATTGGGGAGAAGTAAGTATTCTCCAGCTTTTTTTTGCTAGTAATGCCTTATTAAACATTTCAATGTCCCTAAAACCCAATCCACCTTGTTTTTTAGAGACAGTCACTTTATCCCATGACATCCAATGCATTGATCTAGCTCTACCATTCTTACTCCACCAGAACTTAGCAATAACTTTAGTGATATCTGAGCAAATCCCTTGAGGCAAATGAAAACAATTCATTGAGTATATAGGCATGGCTAAGCCTATAGATTTCAACAGTATCTCTTTCCCTGCTTGAGACAAGAATTTAGTTGTCCACCCCATTGTTCTTGCCTTAATTCTCTCAATTATAAACTGAAACATATCTATCTTCTTCCTACCAAACTGCTCAGGCAGACCAAGATATTTCCCATATCCTCCAACATTATGATCTGAAGTACAGCTCTTATCCTTGTTTTCATATGATCATGGACTCTACTCCCAAAAGTTATAGCAGATTTTTGTACATTAACCATCTGACCAGATGCTTGTTCATAACAAGATAGTATCTGTTTAATTTTTAAAGCTAAGGATAAATTGGCTTGACAGAAAAAAGTGAATCATCTGCAAACAGAAGATGATTCACAGCTGGACTCTTATTGCTTATTTTTATACCTTTCAAATGTTTATTCACATCAGCCTGTTTTAGCATATTATTCAGCACTTCAGAGCAAAGAATAAACACGTAGGGAGACAGGGGATCTCCCTGTCTCAACCCACGTTCAGGATGGAAGAATCCTCTTGGTTTTCCATTTACAATGACTGAATAAGTGACTGACTTAACACAACCCATTAGCCAATTAATCCAAATCTCATGAAAACCCAACTTATGAAGTGTTTGTTCTAAAAAACACCATTTTATCCTATCATATGCTTTTGAGATATCTGTTTTTATAGCCATGAAAGAATTAGAGCACCTTCGTCTAACCTTAAGACTAAGAAGAAGTTCATGTGCTATCATAACATTGTCTGTAATCAATCTGTTTGGAACAAATGCAGCATGTTCCTCAGAGACAATATTAGATAGGATGGGTTTTAATCTGTTAATTAAGATCTTTGAAATGATCTTGTAGCTAACATTACACTATGAAATTAGCCTAAACTGATTCATTACTGTTGGATTATCCACTTTAGGAATAAGGCAAATATTTGTATGATTTATTCCGTCCTCCAGTACACCATTTCTAAAATAATCATTGATATATTCCAGAATCTGAGGGTTTATTTTGTTCCAAAATTGTTGATAGAATTCTCCTGTGAAACCATCTGGTCCAGGAGCTTTAGAAGGGGCAAAGGAGAATATTGCACTCTTAATCTCCTCTAGTGATACAGGTTTAATCAGAATTTCATTCATCTCAGCTGATATTCTATTCTCAAGACCATCAAATACATTACCCCAATGAGTATGATGTGAATGTGTACTTTTAAAAACATTCTTGAAATAAGTGTCAGCCACATTTGAAATATCAGTGTCCTTACGATATAAACAATTATTGTCATCTAAAATAGAAGAAATCCTATTCCTAACTTGTCTTGATTTGGCAGAAGCAAAGAAATATTTTGTATGTTTATCCCCACATTTCAACCAATCATTCCTGCTCTTAGTTTTCCAAAATCTTTCCTCCTGAAAATAAGCTAAGTGAAGATCTTTTTTAATCTTAGTTAACACATGTGTAGAAGCACCATTCATTATACTAAAATCCAGACTACTCCTTAATCTGGCAATTTCCACCTTAGAATTACATCTGTTTGACTTTTTCCATCGAGAAATTGATCCTCTACAACTAGTCATCCTCTCCTGCCATAACTGACATGATTGAGTACTCCAATTAGTAAGGACATAGTTTCTAAATCCTTCTTTATCCAACAATCTCCCATCAAATTTAAAGAAAGCAGTTTGAATCTGCTCTACATCAAATGAGGCTATGACTGGTCTATGGTCACTTACACCTAGTTCCAGAAACTCTGCTGAATTAACAGGGAACAATGACAAAGCCTCTTTATTAGCCACAACCCTATCAAGGCAGCAAAATACATCATGGCCTCTACGTTTTCCATACCATGATAATCTATTCCCAATAGATTGCAGATCCTCAAAATCACACATCATATACAGATTTCTCATATATGAGAATGTTCTTTCTGGTCTAATTCTACCACCAGATTTTTCATTATTACTCCTAATATCATTAAAATCTCCAACTGCTATCCATGAACCAGTTCTTGTTTGTGCAATATTTTCCATTTGAGTCCAAGTTAGAGATCTTAAATGTTGAATGGGATGACCATAAACATAAGACAAGTGAAAATTCATTTCATTACTTTGAACAGAAAGGTCTACAAGGTTTGGAGAAGAAGATAAAACAGAAATAGAAAAACATGACTTCCACATAACTACAATACCACCACTAAGACCCCTAGGTGGAACTAAAAAACAATTTAAAAAACCTAATTCAGCTACTACTTGCTCCACAAACACAGATTGTTGTTTTGTCTCCATAAGGTAAATGATATCTGGGAGATACTTGGCATTTATCTCCTTAAGATGTCGAACTGCGAGGTCATTACCCAATCCTCTGCAGTTCCAACTTAAAACTCTCATGGTGTACTTGGTGGTTCTGGGCCCACCGCGCCTCTAACTTGTCCATGAGGAGAATCCTTAACTGTTTCAGATATCATTTCATCCTTAGCAGTAGTAGCAACATTTGGTGAAACCTTTGTAGCAGAAACTTCCATGTACTTCCTCTTCCTTGATTCCAAACCAACATCACCAGAAACTTTGCCAAGAGAAGGATTGACTAGTGTCATATCCATATCAGAAGTCCCAGCAAAGCCATGGTGAACAGGCTCTTGAATGATGATGTCCTGCTCTCCACCACTGATAGTTGAGTGTAACTGGTTGCCATATATCACCTGAGAAAGTTCATCCATCATACTCTGGACTTGATCAGTAGCCTCTCCATCTGCAGTTGGCTGAGCATCATGAACTTCCTCTGGATCAAGCTCTTCAATAATGATTCCAGAACTTGGTGCCATATGAGGAACATCATTGCCATCACTATCTTCATCATCATAAGGATGATGAGGCCCCCCGTTCTGAATTAAACATGCCCCGGAATCATGTGTTAACATGCCACAAGCTACACAAAATCCTCTGAGTCTTTCATATTTCAAAGACAAAACCGTGTTCACCCCAATGGTAAACTGAAAGTTTTGTTGAAACTTCAGTGGGTAGTCCACATTCCAATTGAGCCTAACTCTAACAAACTCCATCCTTGAGTCATTAACAGGGTCAAAATCTACCTCCAACAGGAACCCCAATGCTCTACCAATCACAGAGATCACTTGATGGTTAAGGTACTGGAAAGGAATTTCCCTGATCTGCACTCAGAAAGGGATGAACTGAAGATCAAAGGGAGTTAGTTCAGGGGACCACCTAGACAGGACTAACATCCTATCAGCAAATGCCCAAGGGCAACTCCTTAAAACATTCTCCATAGCTTCTTGAGAAGGGAACAACAATTGGAATCTTCTACCCTCTATGATCCTACCATGAACAAGACCAGCCATCCCCCAATTACGAGGCATTGAGGCAACAATGGCTCTTAAATTTTGTTTACGAGGCATAAGAGGACGCCCTATAAGACTAAACCGATTCTCAGCCATAGCTTGGTCAAGAAGGGCAGGAGGAAGAGAGATGGGGGGATTATTGATTCCCAAATCAATATCCTGGATACACCGATTAACAGTTTCAGCCATTACAAGAAGGAAAAGAGAAGATTGTGTTTTGTTTTTAATTTTTGAAGCAACCCGATGTGCAATTGAAATGAAATCGAAAAGAAGAAGGATAGAATTTACTTGTTCTTTCCTGATGCTGATTTTATACCCACTCCCAAGACAGTTATGATTTGCAGTTTCTTCACACCAGATCGTGGGATCAATTGTGGGGATTGCAGACATGTAGCCCCTTGAATGAGAGATTCTCGAGCCCACGATGTCTTGGATAACCGCAGATGCCGACGATAACTGCCACCATCGCTTTGATTGCCGGAATTTTGATTTCATGAAATTATCGCCTTTATTTAGCCTTCAATAAACCTTTTTAGCATTTATTTCATCTTTTTGCTAAAAAAAAAAGAAGTTAAATTTGAGATTTAAATTGTATTTATAAGATTTATTTGGTTCAAATTTTTATAAGAGAATTAAATTTAAAATTTTTATACTGGTTTTCTTTTACTTTAATTGATCAGTAGATTATGTAGCCTAAATCCGTGATGTTGGAGGGAAAAAACTAAACATTAGGTGGGTTAAAAAGAAGAGAAACACATATTTCAAAAAGGGGAAACCAAAGCCTTTATGTCCCATCTCAACGGTGCCCATTATGATTGTAATATGCTATAAGTGGGAAAATTATGTTCTTTTCATTCATTACCCTATGTTTTTCATTGACCACTACCATATATTATCAATTATATTTATTTTATTGCTAATTACTGTCTGCATCTGTTAAAGAAACAATCAATGCACGTGAGTTACCATCCATATATATATGTTAAAATTCTTGGGAAACATTTGTAATATTGAAAGAAATCAAGTAAATTGTGGGTAAAAAAACGGAATTAATATATATAAGAACAAAAGGGAAGATGATGTTAGGTTATCAGTTATCTTCTTTTGTTGACCAACTTTTCTCTATCCATGTTCACATCATATATTTCAAACACTTTGTATACTTATACTTCTGTATACGATTATATAAACACACGCGTGATTTCACACATGCGCAAAAGAAAATGTGTGCGTGTGGACGACTCTTATTTTAGAGATATTTTTATCTACTTATATGTCTCGAATGTGGCAATAAATTTTATCGACGTAAAGCTATTTCTATTGTTTTTTATAAGTAATAATAAATTAGGGTCCCATTGCTGTTGGAACTTACTGTAATCTCAGATCGGCTAGGCCCGACCAAGAACTGTAAGGAGGAAGTGAGATAGCCATAACTCGTACTATTTTGATACATTTTCAAGTCATATGGGAGTATGATACAAAATATATTAAGAAATTACTTTAGTAGAAAAAGGATCCAATTCACCCAAAATAATATCGAAAACATAAAAGTATAACCAATGTTATGNTTTTTTTAAAAAAAAAAAAAAAAAAAAAAGAAGAATCAGCTTATATTTGAATTTAATATATAGTATATTTGATTGAACATTACAAGAAAACAAGGTAATTTGTGACGGACATTTCTAACGGAATATTATCCGTCAGAAATAGTGACGGGAAAACTGACGGACTATACAGCCGTCAATAATTTAATGACGGGTCAACTTCTGTCATAAATTCTGACGGATTTGTGACGGAATATTACTGACAGATTTATTCCGTCACAAATCCGTCAGAATTCTGTCAGTAAATTTGTCTGATTTAAACTATATGTTGTTAGCTGTTACCAACAGATATATTCGATATTTCTGATGGAATAATCCGTCAGAAATCCATAAAAAATTTCTATATAACCAGAAGACCTTCTCTCATTATTTCACAAAAAAATTTACAAACATAGTTATAAAAATATCTGCTCCTACTTATTTTCGATCATGAATGGATGCTGAAAGGATGAATCCAGAGACAAATCTCTTAAATGAGGAATATGCAAATGGTGTGATGGAATTCATGGAATTAGCATGTCGACAACCTCGGGAAAAAATAGTCGTAAGTTAACATGTCCATGTTCTTTATGTCGAAATAATCATCATGTCATGATAGACATAGTATGGAATCACTTGTATATGAATATTTTTTGCCGAGTTATAAGGTTTGGTACTTACATGGAGAACGACCTGATATTGTTGCTAGTAGTAGCGGTAGCATTTCAGTGGCAGATAGGATAGAGGAACCTAGAACAGAATTAGATGTTGGGGCACCTAAAACGGAATTAGAGGTTGGGGCAGCTACGGTTCAAATGGTTAATGATGTTTATAGAGAAAACATAGAGATGGCTCAGGTTTCTTACGAAAAACCAAATTTAGAAGCACGACAATTTTTTTCGTATGTTATATGCAGCGAATCAGTCATTATATAGTGGATGTAGAGATGGTCAGTCGCCTTTATCATCTGCTAGTAGGTTGATGAGTATAAGGATAAATTATAACTTGTATGAGGATGCAGTTGATGCAATAGCCAAGTTCGTGAGGGATATCTTGGCAGAGGATAACAATGCTCCAAGTTTATATTACGAGATACAAAAACTTGTGTCGGGTCTTGGATTGTCGTATTAGGTTATAGACGTGTGCATCGACAACTGTATGATTTATTGGAGACGCTATTAAACCTGGATTCGATATCGATATTGTCGAAAACCAAGGTATAAAGATACAAATGGTAGAGTTTCAGTACCATACAAGAGGATGTAGTATTTGCCACTAACATATAGGTTGAAGAGGTTGTATCAATTTGCGAGAACAACTGCTGCAATAAGATGGCATGCAGAGCATAGATTTGATGGAGAGATTACACATCCTTCTGATGTCGAAGCTTGGCGTCATTTTCAGTCTACATATCCGGATTTTGATGCATCTCTTCAGCCCATTTGGTAAGCATGATAGACAGTATTCTCTATGGCCGGTCATCGTCACACCTTATAATTTTCTGCCATTATTATGTATAATCCGAGAATTTCTATTTCTCTATGTTCTTGTACCAGGGCCGGAACATCCAAAACGATCGCTTGATGTATTTTTGCAACCATTGATATATGAGTTGCATACGTTATGGGATTATGGAGAAGATGTGTATGACGTGTCTTTACAATAGAATTTTAAGATGCGTGCGATTCTTATGTGGATTATAAGCGATTTCCCATCATATGGGATGCTATCTGGATGGACAATACATGGGAAACTAGCATGTCCATATTGTAACGACAACACTGATTCCTTTTAGCTGAAGAATGGACGAAAACCTTTTTGGTTTGAATGTCATAGACAGTTTTTACCCTCGAGTCATCTATATCGTCGATTTACTTCATTATTCACGAAGAAGAGATGTGTTGATGGTCCACCACATAAATTAGATGGCACATAGCTATTAACCCAAATGGAAGATTATATGTTGAAATGACCAATGATGCAAACGTTGGTGGGAATGGACACGTAAATGTTGAGTATACATGTATAAATCATAATTGGCACAAGAAAAAACATATTCAAGGATTTGCCTTATTGGAAAACCCATTTGTTGAGGCATAACTTAGATGTCATGTAAATTGAGAAGAAATTCTTCGATAACATTATGAACACCGTGCTAAATGTCCAAGGGAAGACCAAAGACAATTTCAAGTCTAGGTTAGCCTTGGCGGATATTTTTTCTCATCCTCAGCTTCACAGTACGGATGATGAAGTTTGTCCAATTCTTGCATTTAGATTATCTAAGAATGCAAAGACTGAGACTTCGACTGGATTATTCATAGGGTCAAATTCACCGATGGATACGCATCTAGTTTGAGAAATTGTATTGATATCGGAGAAGGCAAATTCGTTGGGATGAAGAGCCACGATTATCATGTAGTTATGCAACGCTTTTTTCCTTTTGCATTTGAGCATCTCCTGCCGAAATATGTCCACGAAACCATTGCATGTATAAATGTAGTCATTTGCATCTACAACGGTTGGGGAATTTTTCCGTGACATTAGCCGAATGACACTTACCACAAATGGTATTTCCACGTTACAGAGGAGTATACCAATGATCCTTAGCGATTTAGAGAAGATTTTCCCACCGTCATTCTTTGATGTTTTGAAACAACTAACGGTTCACCTTCCTCATGAAGCAGCACTTGGTAGCCCGGTTCAATATTGGTGGAAGTATCCTTTTGAGAGGTACATGTTCCACCTGAAGAAGAAGGTCAAAAATCTTAGTAGAGTCGAGGGGTCTATTGTGGCAAAAAGCATCAACGAAGAAGCCGCAAATTTTGCGGAATATTACTTTCCAAGGGATGTGGCAACGAGAAGTTGTAGAACAAGTCGACATAACGATGGTGGACAACATCCTATGTATGCTGCTTATGTCCCTAGTGTGTTCCAACAAATTGGGCGACTTAGCAAAAAAAGTAAGAATCGTCAACTTACTGCGGCTGAATGGATACATCTACATACGTACATCCTCAGCAATTGTGAAGATATGTTGGAATACGAAAGGTAAACATGAATAATACATTTCACTTTTGGTTCTTATTTTCGTTTGGATCGTGTATATAACTTGTGTATCTAAAAACCTTGCAGGATATACATGGCAATGGTTCATGGTTACTTCCCGAACAAATATGAAGATGAAATAGAATCGCATAAGCAAGAAGAGTATTACAAGTGGCTACAATATTTTGCAAGTGTTTGTTTAATTGCTAACAAATTTTTTTTCCACATCTTCCAAAATCTTACAAATTTTTATATGTTTATAGATTCGAGAGGAAACATCTACTAGGCGAATGTTTCCCATATGGTTGCTTGAAATTGTGAGAAGGCCGAACAACATTGTTACGTCATACCCAAGATATTGCACTAGAGGATTCACATTCAAGGTTCACGAATTGGGTAGGGAAAGGAAAACATTATACCATGGCATTTCATCTACTTTCGGAGATGTTATGTACTATGGCATTCTTCGAGAGATATTGGAGGTCCGATACTCAGGGGTGTTGAACATGCGATATGTTGTCTTCATGTGTGATTGGTATGATCCAACTGATGGTCGATGTGTCAAAGTAGACAAGTTTGGCGTCACTTCGATAAACTCGCGCATAAAACTTGGGAAATATGACCTTTTTATTCTTGCTTCACAAACAGATCAGGTACAATTTTCAATAATATTGTCTTTATTCAATACCTCATTATCCCGTCATTATTACATAGTAATGGTCAACAAATGTGCAGGTATCTTTCATTAGGTATCCACGCATCTCAGCTAGGAATGATCCTTGGATAACGGTAACACAAGTCAATCCTAGAAGAATGATAGAAGACGTTTATGCGCATGAACCGCTACAGCCGATCGAAAATGGTTTAATAGTTGAGATTCAACCATCTATGGATGTAAACCTTGTGGCGGACTTCACATTGTTTGGTGATTTAGACGTTGTTATACATGACGTGAACGTGGAGTCCGGCGACGAATTTCAAGATGACATGGATTCATCTCCTTCAGATTATTCGTCATCGTCCGAGCAGTTTATAATTGTCTCTTTATTGTTGTTGTAATGTTCTTATATATATACATATATGTTGTTGTTATTAAATTTTTTTAAAAAAACATTAATGATATTTATGACGGATAACCCTAAACCCGTCAGAAATCCGTCAGAAATCCGTCAGAAATATCATTAATTACATATCAACAATGAATGACGAATTTCAAGATGACATGGATTCATCTCCTTCAGATTATTCGTCATCGTCCGAGTAGTTTATAATTGTCTCTTTATTGTTGTTGTAATGTTCTTATATATATATACATATATGTTGTTGTTATTAATTTTTTAAAAAAAATTAATGATATTTCTGACGGTTAACCCTAAACCCGTCAGAAATCCGTCAGAAATATCATTAATTACATATAAGCAATGAATGACATCTATACATGTATAAAGTATAGAACCATAGAGAAATATGTATGAGATTCTAGTATGTATGAAATTTAACCATGAATTCTAGTATGTATAACCCAAAAAACCATACTTTTCTTCTTCACCTTGCACGCGAAAAACAAAAAATAAAACCTCCAAAAAACTCTCAAATCATCAACAAACAACCGATCAAATGGTGAATCCAACTCCATGTAAGTATATTAGGTAAATTTAAGCGTTTTTAAAGAATTTAAACAGTTAGTTTTGGAGATTTGAGTAGTTTAGGGATTTTGTTAGTTTTTGGAAATGTTTGAGATTTTGATTTAGAATTGTGTTTTGTGAAATTTAGAAACTTTTAGGGTTTAGAGAACTGTATATTTTGATATTTAAAATTATTTAGGGTTTAGGGTTTAAGGTTATGTATTTTGTGAAATTTAGAAATTTTTAGGGTTTAGAGTTTAGGGAATTATATATTTTGATATTTTAAAATACTTAGGGTTTAGGGTTTAAGGTTATGTATTTTGTGAAATTTAGAAATGTTTAGGGTTTAGGAAAATGTGTTTTGTGAAATTTAGAAATGTTTAGGGTTTAAGAAAATGTGTTTTGCAAAATTAAGAAATGTTTAGGGTTTAGGGTATGGTGATTATTTTAAAACTTTTGTTTTTAATTGTTTTATGAAAGTTAGATTTAAAATATAATAATTATAAAAATAATATAGGAATAATAATTATATGAATAATAATACAATTTTTGAAACTTTATTTAATTTGTAAACTAATAACAAATTTTAATACGATCATTTTAAATATAAGGACGAGACTTTTAGCGATAGTAGGGACGACGTAGGAACGTCCTCCGCAGTCCCGTCGATATTGGATGAGAATGTGGGTTTTATGACACCACCACCGCAACCCCATTACCACCACTAGAGCAAGATCGGTAGGATCCGCAAGATCCGCAGGGTCCGCAGCATCTATCGTGGATGCCGATCGAGCAGCTACTGCTCCAACCGAGACGGGAGCGGTTGTCTTTTCTAGATCCCTCTTGCAGGGAAGGTACGTCATGGTTTCTCGTTTCAGACAACGGGATGACGAAGTGCATCATGAGATTGATGCACAACCTTCTTCGTCATCCGTACCCGAAGTTCAAAGAGATGCCTCCTGAGGATCGCGAATATTGATTTTACTGCTTCGCGATAAGTTCTTATTTTTGATGCGTTTGTTAATTTTAAAGTCAAATTATAATTTGCTAACTTTAAATTTGTGTGTCATGTAGCTTGAATACAACTAGAGCCATGCGATGACGAGTATAGTGAAGAAAGAGTTCAAGAGTAAGGCGGGAAAAGTTTTCAGCAACCATATTTACTCCTGGAAGGATACATGGATGAAAGAAGGGAAGCAACATTTTGGGATACCGGATGGACTCCTACAGGGCTACATCACGTATTGGAGTAAAGAAGAGACTCGAGGGTTATCCGTCACGAACAGGGGCAACCGACTGAGCCAACGTGATGGGAGAGGGATCGCTACAACGAACTCTGGTGCGAAGAGTTCGTTCACCCGACAGGGAGATATGGTACGTATGACTATCAATACTAATTTTTAAATTCCATATAAGTTTATATTTTAAAACTTTTAATTTTTAAACAGAGACGGAAGACTGGCCATGATCCGACGTTGTTTGATATTATAGAGGATCTCCACACCATAAGAAGACCAGCGAGATTCAGGATCCGCTTGCTCGGGAGTTGGTCGAAATGTCTAGAAAACGTTTCGACGATATCCGGTCTAGTCAGTCGACACCAGGCAAAGAGATCCTCTTGGATATGCAATATGAGGTTTTTTCTCAAGTAAGTAAAATTTATATTAATTTTCATACTATTTCAAATTGTCTATACTAATATAATGTTTTTTTCAGGAGACGAAGAAATCTAAGGGCCGCATGTTCGGGTTCGGGAACATGGCTGGTTATTGCTTTTCTGAATCGGGATCCCGACCTATAAGGGATCCTATTAGAGAGGAGGAACTGAGGAGGAAAGACGAGAAGGTGGCGACCGTCAAGCAGCAGATGGAGGAGATGAGGGCGGCACAAGAGGAGCGCGACGCTCAAATTAGAGAGATGAAGGAAGATCAAATGAGGATGCAAGTAGAGATGCAAGCAAATATGGATGCGTTTATGGATCAGATGGCGCGACGGTTCGGAATTTTTGAAAACATTTTTTAGTTTTGTTTATTTTAGAATTTGATAATATTTGGAATATTTTGAATATTTTGAATATTTTGAATTTTAATATTATGAATATTTTGAATTTTAGTTTTAGTAATAATTATTTAATTATTTTAAAAATATGTTTTTAATATCTGTCAGTAAATCCGTTAGTTTTTGTGACGAATTACTGATGGCTAATTACTGACAGATTTAATGACGGACTTTAACTGACAAATCTTATCCGTCATTAATTTTGTCGGTAGGTATCCGTCAATAAATCCATCAATTTTTGTGATGGATAGGTACTGACGGAATTAATGACGAATAATTAACTGATGAACATAATCCGCCATTAAATCCGTCAGTTTTGATCTGTCACTAAATCCGTCAGTAATTCGGACGGATTTATTGATGGTTTTATATTACCGACCATTTACAACTGACGGATATAATCCATCAGTGTGCTGTCACTAAATCATGTTTCTGACGGGTTTCTGGCAAATATGCTCTTCAGAAAGCCCGTGTTTTCTTGTATTGGAAGCCTTATACCTCACATATGCATATTTACAATACCATCATCTGCCATCCTCTCTCTTGGTGTCTATCTGCCAAGATATTTCTACAGTTCAAACCTTGTTGCACGGAAGCTTCGTTGGAGGTCCGCTTCTCGCTTCAGAATCATAATCGGAATCGAAAACTTCTGGAAGCGCGAGGAAGCGCCATGGAAGCGCGATTCCAAAAATATTCGATTTGGAAGCGTTTTGGAAGTGGCGATTCTTGTATTGGAAGCGTTTTGAAAGTGTCGATTCCATAATTAGAATCACAATAAATAAATAAAATAGAAAACTCTATATATTTTAAAATTCATTTTTACCATAGTTACAATAATAAATCTTGAAAACATAAGAAATGAGATCGTTTCCATCTTTTAAACTTATAATTTTCTATTTTTATTTTCGCCATTTAAAAGACCACAACCAAAATAATTACAATATGATGATATTTGTTTGATATATTTTATACTATTTTTATTGAAAATATATTTGAAATCATTTATTTATTCTTACAGAAAAACAACATAGATGAATAATATATATATATATATATGGTAAATATTCTTTAAACATTTTATTTTTGGTTTTTTAAAAAGTTACTCATGCAATAGATTATTATTTTTATTTGAATTTTATTTTTAATTTTTTTATAATATATATATATATATATATATTATATGTATATATATTCGCACTTTCAACACGTATTCATTTTTAATTTTTTTAAAAAATTCGTTTTCACGATTCCAAACGCTTTCACTTCCGATTCTATGCAGCTTAGGTTCGAACACATTTCACTCTTCCAATATTTACTTAAATCTTTGAATTCGTTAGCTGATCAATATGCTAAGTTTGTATGTGTCTCTCGTAGTCTACCAACTACACGTTGGTTATTGTAATTAAAATATATCTAATAAAATATTCTTGACAAAAATACTTAGTATATAATATTCGCACTAGTAAAAATATCAGTGGTTATTGGTGAGATTTTGTTTTCTTGCTCTTTCGGAAATGCCTAAAACTATTTTATGATTTATCAGTCGATCAATGACCTCTAAATAGTGTCGTGCCTAGCTTTTCGGAGTTCAAAATAATATTTAATTGTATTTTAATTAAATTTAACTAATTATATGATAAATAAAATACATTTAATATTTATGTATACTATATATATATATATATTAATTTTATGAAAATATAATTTTATATCAAAAGTAAATTGATAAATAGTTAGTATCAAAATTATTTTTAAGATTGTGTGTATAACTTCACATTAATGTTATTTTAAATAGATTAAATATGACTATAAATTTAATATAAATAATAAAAAAATTGAATATGTTAAAAATAAAAATAATTAGAAAACAAAAGCTAACAAACAAAAATGATCATTTGAAAACTATCATTTTATTTAAATAAAATTGACCACTCAACTAAAAAGTAATATAATTATTAAAAAAAACAAGATCTCAAAAATTTGTTATTTGATGCGTGACTTGAAGAAGTGGATACGACTATGCTCAAAGTAAAAAAATAGAAAGTGGATATTTGAGACGGTTGCTTTTCTAGTAACAATGTAGATACGACTATGCCCAAGAATGAATGAGGAAGTGGATATAAGTCAATATGACTTCTTATGTTTTAGGATGTTTATGTATTTTTATTACTAATTGTATTTTTTTTTGTTTTTGTCAACTTTACTAATTGTAATTCTAAATGTGCTTATTTACAAAAAGGTGTCTATTCTTACCAGATGTAGGTGTTATGGTGGTCTTAATGCTCCATTGTAAAATAATCCCTATCTTTTTATATAATTCTAACAAGTGTTTATTTTATAATTTTTTCATGAAAATATCTTACTTATATTAGTGGTCTTAGTCATGTCTTCCGAAGGAAATTGCACAATACACCATAGCTCGAGTCATGTTTTGAAAGGATGTTTGAAAATTTAAAAAATTGATGATAGCTATTCACAAACTTGTCATGAACCAAGAAAACAAAAGGCACGTAATATCAATATCGTACCTAGATTGACTAGTTCGATTTGATTTGTGAAATTTAGCTTTGAAAATTTTGTTATACTGAATTGGGGTTTTATAGAAGATCTGAATTAGTTCACATGTTAACTTAAATTAGAAAAAGATAATAATGAATCCACTCGAATCTAAAAGAATTATAGATATAAATATATGATTATGAATGTGAATAGTATCATTCAAAATACAAAGTTTTTGTCTATTTATACTAGTTATGAGGTAGACAATTTTTAGATTGGTAACACAATGAGATTTCTTCTAGACCAAAATCAGCTGTGGTCCAAACTCGGTTTAGTGTTTCAGACTCTTCTTATTTTCAATTTCCGACAAGTATATCCTTCAACAATTTAGATTTTGAAATTGGTAGAGATGTGGCAAAAATGCACAGTCTAGTATTAACAAAGCCTAAAGATTTTCAAAATTTACTTATTTACTAAAAACAAAAATGCATATTATTGTAAGAAAACTCTTGCTGTTAAATACACGAATCAGTAAACTTGAGAGTTGCAATATTTTGGATACTTTCTCATTTTATTTAGGAAGTGAAAAATATAAAATTATGCAATGTTAAATTGTCTCAGTTTAGCTTAACAAATAAACGATCAAGTCAAGTAAACACAGAACACTCCCTCTTTTGGGCTTAGAACTCTCTTAATACATTAGAGTTTTCGAACAGTTAAAAGATTCCATTTAAGTGATCCTCCTTCAGCCACGTCTACAATTTCATTGTTGCTGATCATCTTTATCCAATCGAAGGTAAAACAGAGAAAGTTGGTGGGTGATAACATTAATCGCTCTCTTCCGGTGTGTTAAAGCTAATCTCCTTCTTCATTAAATCATCCTTCATTATGGTGGGTAATCTTAATTCAGTCTTAAATTCTCTGTCTCTGGAGGAACAAGATGAAACCCCTTTTATAATGCCCGATATTCCAGAAATTTGTTCATCCGAACAAAATCATCTAAGTATTATAGGTAGGTTACTGAACCCAGATTCTCATAAGATGTCTAGTTTCATCAAAGACATGCGTAGGAAGTGGCAACTTTATGATCGAGTGCGTGGGGTGGCTTTATCTCAAGAACGCTTCCAATTTATCTTTCAGTATTCACATGATCTGGAAAGGATTCTGGAATCAGGCAGCTGGACATATAATGAGTGGTCAATAGTTTTCGACAGATGGTTGGAAAACCCTCCTGAAGATTACTTAATGCATATCCTTGTGTGGGTAAGGATTAGAAACGTGCATGTTGATTACTATAAAGAAGCTTCATTCTTCAGATTGGGAGACATTATTGGTGAGGTTAAGGAGGTTGCCTTTGATCCTACTAAGTCACAGGCAATGGACTATGTCAGAGTGCTCGTGAGATTCAACGTTGCAAAGCCTGTGCGAAGATCTAAATTGGTTCAATTTCCCAATGGTACTGAGTCCAATATTTTCTTTGACTTTGAAAGGATACAAAAATGATGCTTCAACTGTCAATAATTGACACACTCGAAGGAAAACTGCCCACTGCTTATTAACTGTGCAGAGGAATCTCCATGTAGTGCTGCTCTTGTTATCAAAGTTGACAAGCAGAAAATCATAACGGTGTTAAAGGAACAAGATCCTTTATTTGGTGTTCTCCAGGAGAACCAAGTCGGTATTGACCCCAATACATGGAAACAAAGAATTGCTCCTGAAGTTTTAGAAAATATGCGACTTTACCTCATTGCATCAGAGGGTGCAGAAAGAAGAGTTAGGGAGGCTAGAATCAAGTCTTCTATAGCCGATTTGGCCAATGATCATGTGGCTCAGAAAACTATTCTTCGCCTTGAGTCCCCAAATGTCGCTACACGGGACCTGAATAAGGGCAAAGGGTTGGTTTTCGACTATTCATTGGTGAATGAAACATGCTCTAAAAACAACATTGGTTACAATCAGGAAAAACTCATGTCTGCATCTTTTAAAGCTGCTGAACATAGACAGGCAACAGAAGCACAGGATGTGGCAAGTTTCTCATCTCACTCGAACAAAATTGAGGACCCTTTTCTCTTTCAATCTAGATCAACGGTTATGAACCATAGATCTTTTGCATCTGGTTCTACCGGATCTCGCAGTGGAAAAAAAGGACAGAGAAGACGGCCCTTTAAAGCAAAAAGATTATCCTACAAGGCACAAAGAACCAATTCCAATAAAGACGATCATCAATCCAACAATTACTCATCTGATAGAACAAAGCGGAAGATTTCTTATGAAGGAAAGGACTCTACCAAACATGCCAAACTTACAGTGGAAGTGGTGATCCTAAGCAAGGGATCACCAGGGTCAGTATGAAGCTGATCTCCTGGATTGTCAGGGGTTAGGCAGATCCCAGGGCCTGACAATTCCCTACCTTCGAGCCCATATTAGATCTTATCTGCCTGATTTTCTCTTTTAGATGGAAACCATGAATGGAAGGGATGTGCTTGTAGATATCCAATCATGGTTAGGCTATGATCGCATTTTCACGGTTGATCCTATAGGTCATCGTGGCGGTTTAGCAATTTTTTGGAAGGCTAACATCAATGTCGAGGTGTTATATTATGACTAGAATATTGTAGACTGTTTAATAAAATATGATGATATTAGCTTCTATCTGTCATGTGTTTATGGTGCCTCTTACCACAAAAACCGGCTGCAACAATGGGAGAGGCTAAGCAGAATTGGAATTGCAAGAGTGGGGAAATGGTGTATGGTGGGAGACTTCAATGAGATTTGTCATAATGGAGAGAAAGTGGGAGGTCCAAGGATAAATGATTCATCCTTTATGCCTTTTAACAACATGTTAACAGCTTGTAAAATGGATGAATTGCAATTCCAAGGGAATGAATTCACATGGGCTGGTAGAAGACACGCCTTATGGATCCAAAGTCGGTTGGATCGTTGCTTTGCCAATAAGCTGTGGTCAATTCATTTTCCATCAACTTCACAAACTTTCCTCGACATGATTGGCTCTGACCATAGACCAGTGCTTGTATGTTTATTTGACATCTCCTGCCCAGCTCATTCCATATTCGTCTTTGATCAAAGACTAATATCGAGAGAAGGTATCCGGGACACCATTACAAACAGCTGGAGAAGTCACGATGAACATGATTCCCTTTATCCTTTATCACTCATATTTTAACAGGTTAGAAGAGATTTGAGCAGATGGAAACGATCAAACCAGACAAATTCCCAAATCAAAACAAAACAAATATCAGAGGACTTGGATAAGGAATTGTCATCTCTAATCCCTAACAGAGACAAAGTTGGAACTCTAAGAAAGGCTTTAGCTACTGCTTTTAAAAAGGAAGAAGTTTATTGGAAGCAAAAAAGCAGGTTACAGTGGTTGAAGGCTGGTGATTCAAACACAAAATTTTTCCACTATGCAGTCAAGATGAATAGGAACAAAAACAGACTGGAAATGTTGGAAGACAACAATGGGGCTCATCATAAAACAAAGTTTGCCAAGAGTGAAGTGGCCATTGGTTACTTTAGGGACTTGTTCCAATCTTCTAATCCAACCAACGTATCATCTTTCTTCTCTGATTTTGATCGTAGAATCACTTTGCAGATGAACAAATCTCTTATGGCTAGGGTAACTGATGATGAGGTTTTACAAGTAGTGTTATCTCTTAAGCCCAACAGTGCTCCGGGCTTTGATGGTTTCACAGCTCTGCTCTACGAGTCTTACTGGGATATAATAGGGCCAGCCATTACGAAAGAAGTCAAGCTCTTCTTCTCAACAAGTTCTCTACCAGGTGATTGAAACTATACACAATTATGCTTGATCCCAAAAACTCACCATCCCACCAAGATGAAGGATCTTAGGCCCATCAGTCTTTGCACAGTTACTTATAAGATCATTTCTAGAATCATATCGGCCAGACTAAAACCCTTATTGCCCTCCATAATATCCGATTATCAATCTGCCTTCGTGAGCCAAAGACTGATTTCTGATAATATAATAGTTGCCCATGAAATTCTCCACGCTTTAAGGACTCACCCGAGATTATCTTGCTCACATATGGCCATCAAAAGCGACATGTCTAAAGCCTACGATAGGCTAGAGTGGCAATACATTGAAGCATTACTTTTATCGATGGGTTTTCACAAAGTTTGGGTGAATCTGATAATGAAGTGTATCAAATCTGTCACCTATACAGTTTTGGTCAACGGGCAGCCTTATGGCAACATTGTGCCATCTCGAGGGATAAGACAAGGGGATCCCATCTCCCCCTTTATATTTGTCTTGTGCACCGAAGGCCTTAGTCATCTTTTACGAAAGGCTGAGATTGCATATCAGATCCATGGCTTACAATTTTCGACATCAGGTCCAAGCCTCACTCACCTGATCTTCGCTAATGATAGTGTATTAGTGTGTAGAGCCACGGTTGAAGAAGCGGCAAACATCAAACAAGTCCTCCAAGAATATAAAAATGCCACAGGACAATTGATAAATGTGGATAAGTCTGACATTACTTTTGGCAAAAACGTTTGCACCGAATTACTGGATCCTATCCATCAAATGATGGGTGTTAGAGCCACATGTGGTTTGGGTACTTACCTTGGTTTACCTGAAAGCTTCAGTGGTTCTAAAGTTAAGATGTTGGATTTCTTGCGCAATCGAATAGAACAAAGGATGGATTCTTGGTACCATAGGTACTTATCTCAGGGAGGCAAACATACCCTCATACAATCAGTTGCTTCGGCTTTATCTGTAAGAAACTCACTTTGGTAATAGGGAATTTCTGGTGGAATCATGACACTAGTAGAAGAAAAATCCACTGGATTAAATGTGAGGACTTATGTTTATCCAAAGATTTGGGTGGGTTAGGTTTTAGGGATATTACATGCTTTAATCAAGCCTTGCTGGCTAATCAGTGTTGGAGAATTTTAAGTAATGAATCCAGTCTCCCTGCTAGAGTGCTTAAAAGTCGTTATTTCTGAAAGAAAGGCTTTCTTGATGCTAAGCTAGGGTATCGTCCCTCTTTTATATGGAGAAGTCTCTGTTACGGGAAGAAATTATTAAATCAAGGTCTTCAAAAGAGGATAGGGAATTGATCATCAACCTTTGTTTGGACAGAAAAATAGATTCGAGAGGGGAAGTCTCAAAGAGCTCCATTGATCAAGCAAAGCATTATAAATCTGGACATGAAGGTCAAGGATTTGATAACATTAGAAGGTTCTCAATGGAATATGGAACAATTGCATTATTGGTTCTATCCTACAGACGTTGCGGCAATTAAGAACCAAACTCCATCCACTCAAAGAGATGATTATTGGATATGGAACGAAGCTCCATCAGGAGCATTCACTGTTAAGATGGGATATGCCCTAGCTCATTCCATAAACCATAAAGCAACAAAGGAAAAAGCTTTACTTCAACCATCATTGAATGTGCTTAAACAAGCCATATGGGAAATTCCAACTGCATCAAAAATCAAACACTTATTGGAAGGTTTTGAATGGAGCTATTGCTGTGGGAGCTAATTTAGCTAAAATAGGCATGAAAGTTTATTCAAGCTGCCAATCCTGCGGCCATCAAACCGAGACAGTGTCCCACTTATTATTCACCTGTCCTATAGCCCGTCAACTTTGGGCATTGTCGGGCTTCCCCTATCCACAAGGAGGTTTTGACGAGAACTCTGTGTTCCCAAACATTTACCATTTACTGCAGGCATCAAAACTTGATTCTTGGCATGAAGAAAATAGGAGAATTTTCCCTTGGCTGTGTTGGTACATTTGGAAAAATCGAAACCAGAGACTGTTTGAGGACAATTGCTTCTCTCTGATCCAAATCATTGAAAAAGTCAAGGAGGAAGCTTCGTCTTGGTTCGCGGCACAACATGACGTTTCTCTCCAAGCTCATCCTCACCAACAAAGATCAGAAGGGTGTGGATCGAATTGGAAGCCCCCTCCGAAAAATTGGCTAAAGTGCAATATCGGCGTCTCTTATGATCAAAGTACAGGAGTGGGAGGAGCATCTTGGGTCTTAAGGGACCATCAAGGGATGGTTCTCCTTCATAGCAGAAACGCATTCACGAACATGGTCTCGAAAAAACAGGTTTTTCAAAACAGCATGCTATGGGCCATAGAAAGCATGGTTACTCACCATTGTGGGAAAGTCATTTTTGCATCTAATTATGCAATGTTGATGAATGCATTAAAATCCTCTAATAATTGGCCAGTTTTTTATGGTTTGACTGACCCTATTCATCAGACTCTTAAGGATGTTTCTTTTTGGAGATTGCATTGTGAGATATCGGCATCCAATAGAGGAGCTAATCTCATTGTGAAGAGTGTCATAAGGGACAATAGATTAGGCTTGTATGTAGCTATCAGTTTCCCGGAATAGCTCCGTGCTGTATTCAACAGTGAGATTGTTTCCTCTTAAGGTTTCTACCATATTTTCTGTTAATTTTATCGTTTGGGACTGTATATATTACTCTGTTTCTTATTTATATATAACCAGTGAAAAAAAAAAGCAATGTAAAATTGTCTTCTTCTCGTATCAATTTATGGCCGTAGAAGTCCATGAGATAAAGAAACATCTACTGTACAGTCCAATCAAATTACAGATTTAATCATAATTACCGTTAGCGCGTTCTTTTTTTTTTTTGTATTTCTCATAATAAAAATAAAAAAGACATGAAAAAAAGTCAATAAAGATTCTATGCGATGGGAAAAAGGTTTCATACATTATTTTTTGAGTTTTGTCCTAACGCCTTGCGAGACTGTGCAATCTCTATCCTATATTATTTTCTTATAGATATGACTGACTACAATAATGAACTTATCATAAGTCATACACTCACAAAAAACTCTCTCTCTCTCTAGAATTGTTCCATTTGAAGATATGGAGAGACAGCCTAATCATCTACTTAATTTGGCTAACCACAACCATTGTGATATTAAGGTATGCTAAATCACCATTCTACATTCTTCTTTCTAATTTTAAATTGCTTAATTTTCCTTTAATTTCCATTTTTAATCTTGTTGAGTAGACAGTTGAAGAGCTAAGACATTCACTTCTACAAACAACAATGGAGTTAGAGCAAACAAGAATGTTGGCCCAAGAAGAACTCAACACCAAAGATAGCCAGATAATGCAACTCAAAGATCTACTCAACAAAGCTATCAAAGAAAAAGATGAAGCACAAGAAAAGTACAAGAAGCTTCTTCTTGACCAAAACTTCCTCTTTCAACACCAAAACGGTGAAGAGCAAGAACCTAACATCAACGTGGTTCAGTCATCGGATGGTGAAGAAAGCATTGTTTCATCTTTTGACTCGTCGATACAAAGAGAGTTAGATTTTCCAGAGAGTGCATTACCTGAGAAAGGGAAGCTTTTAAATGCGGTATTAAAGGCAGGGCCTTTGCTTCATACTCTGCTTTTGGCTGGTCAACTTCCACAATGGCGTCATCCACCACCACATCTCGACTCTTTTGAAATTCCACCTGTGATTATTCCTCAAACATCACCATTGTCACAACATTGTTGTGGTAATAATTTAAACAGGAAGAGGGTTCATTGTGATGACTCCAATTCCAAAAGAGATAACAAGCACCAAAGGCTCCTATTCCCTTCATAGTCACATTCAAGCATTAAGTGCTTAGGACTAGAACTTGAATAACTAAATATGAGTTAACGGGCCAGTCGGTTTAAGTTTGAACCGATCGGCCTACATGTTAACCCATTTCTTATTTCAAAGTGTGGATTTTTAATCCGCAATTTGGTCATTTTGTTTTGTAGTTTCCATGTTAACCTTGGATTGGCTTATCACCTAAGATGTAATCATAACCAAATTAAATTATAATGTTCAAAGTAAAGCCGGCAAGGCCGATCCTGAAATTTTAAAGGCCGCAATCTAAAATTGAAAATTTGGGCTGGTTCTTAAACAAAAATTTTGAAAAATGACTGATTCTTTAAGTAGAATTTTGAAAATATAAAATGGGTCACAAGCTCATGCTTGCTTTGCTTGACCTTAGACCGGGACTAAGCGGATACGTTTATAGCGCATTTTAGTCCGTCCTATCGCGATGACCCTACTCACTTGTATATGAGAGGAGACTTTAAGTTGAAATGATGTGAAGTTGATGAGATATGGGAACCCACAGATCTAGATTAGTATTTTCTAAGAAGACAGCTTTGTCAGCGACAGTAACAGTGAGTTCTTGCCCAAAAGATGGAATAGGAGTTGGTGGATCCTCAAGAATAATAAAGTATCAGATACACTTTTTCTTGGTACTACTTTTTTGCAATATTATTTGACTAATTCATCCACTAATCTCATTTTTTCCCAAATACAAGTCGATCACTTTCTCGTACTATTACTATCTATGGTATATCATTCACATAAGCATATTTAAGAGTAAATATTCTTTATTGGTTCACCATTGCTTTGTTTATTAATTTTGGTTTTGTCCTTCTGCTTGACAGACACCAGTCACACCACCATGGCAATTGGCAAGATTAAGAACTCAGACAATTTAAATTGATTAAACAGAGAATTCAAGTTTAACATGAAACTAATGTCAAGAAAGTTCCACATTATTGTTTTTTACAACAAACAAATCAAAATCTTCATTAACAAAAAAAAAAAAATCAAAATCTTTCAATATAATAATATGAAGAAGTGGATGGGTTGTGTAAAATTGGGTCTTTTTCATAATTCAGTTGTTGTTAGTGGGCCTGAATTATGAATAAGTGAAATTAATAAGATATGTCTCTAGTTTTATTTTCTTACTCATGTGTTACTTTGATACTTTAAAACAAATACTTATATTACTTTGTTGGAAAAAATTATTGGTATGAATAATCTAAAGTGTGTTTAACATAAGTGTGGTACATATACAAATTACAACTCACCATGAGTTAAAACTTAACTCAGATTGCGAAACGTGTCAATTAATTTTTAAAGAATTTAGATTACTTACTTTTTATTTTTCATATACTATCAACTATTCTACAATATAAGTTTTATATATTGAAAAATTAAATAAATCTATTATATAAAAGAAGACTTTGTAACTCACAAGAATTTGACACATAAGCATCT
>OVBE01003911.1:0-25464 GCA_900406425.1 Iberis pinnata | reverse complement strand
ATGGTATGAAAAGGAAGTATGGCTAGTGAAAAATAAGAAAAGTATATGACAATGAACTAAAAAGGGTAAAACCCAGGAAGTTTGTGCAAATGAAAAAGGTCAAAAGCCATGAGCATCTGAGTAAGGAAGTTCCTAAAACCAGTAGCAACCAAATAAGAAAGAAACATGTCCTAAGTGTAGCTAAAGAAAAGATAAAAAGGGGAAAATGTGAATAAGTAAGATCACTTCGAGTTTTAAAAAGGTAGATTTAGGACCTCCTACCCGGTAGAATCAGGAAACTTAGGTTTCATTAGCATTGGGTAGATGAGGTTCTGTTTCTGTATGCGTCTAAGTGTTCTTACCTTTAGTCTTATGCTAAAGCTCATTCCCTTTTTAGAGAACCCTTTTTCTGAATCATTAACCATTGCATGAAGGGGTCATCTTTACTCCTTAACCTATCCTTTTACCGAATGATTTCATTGAACGCACATGAGTTGATCCATGGTTCCTGCTTAATGAATGTTAAAGGGGCAAACGAATTTGAATGCATTGTAGAAGTTGGAATTGGTCTATGATGAAATGTGATGAGTATGGCTAAGGTTTTTAAGTATGACGAGTTTAGGATTTCATTCTAGAACTAGTAACCAAGACATTTATATTACATGTGTTAGCAACATATGTTGGTTATGAGTTCCCACTTTCAAACCTCTCACCCAGACTTCTGAATTACTTGCTTGAGGGCAAGCAAGGATTTAGTTTGGGGGAGGTGACGTCTCTGTATTTTCATGATTTTTAGAAGTCATTTAGCATCATTGTTAGGTCTTTTAGTGTTCATATGTTGCATTTATAGATGTTATTGGCAATTTTGCGATTTTAGGGATTTTTGCATTAGCATTTGCATATACATGCATTTTGGAGATTTTTCAGGATTTTCAGGAGTTTTCATAACATAAGTACAGATTTAGACAAGAACCTGAAAAAGGGTGCAGGAACGCTGGTGCAGAACCTGAAAAGGGTGCAAGAACCTTAAGAAAAGGGTGCAAGACCCTAGAAAAAGGGTGCGAGACCCTGGAAAAAAGGGTGCAAGACCCTGCAGAAAAGGGTGCAGAACCTGAAAAAGAGTGCAAGAATGCTGGTGCAAATCATGAGAAAGGGTGCATGAACGCTGGTGCAAAACCTAAAAAAGGGTGCAGAACCTGAAACTGCCTCAAACCTTCAGCTTGATCACGCAACTCTCTTCAGCTCGATCATGCAACTCTCTTCGGCTCGATCACACGCTCCATTTACGCATCGAGCTCACGCTTTCACGCCTCGACCATAATGTCTTCGCCTCGACGATCCAGCCGATGCATCTTCAAATCCGGCCCGATCACGCCTCTCTTAGCTCGATAGACACCCGCATCACCATCGAGATGCCTTGATGGTTTGGCCTAAGCATCAACGAGCCGCAATTGTCTAGCTTGATCTCCACCCGCATGACACCTCAATCCTAGCCCTTTGCCTCGATTACCATCTTCTCTCATCATCGAGCTACTCCAACACACCTTGGTCACCTGGCTCAATCTCTGTCTTTCTTCCTCGCCTTGATCATCCGTCTTCCTTGCTGGCTCGATCAGCATGATCGAGCCAAGCAACTCCGACCCGACCAACTTCGAATTAGGATGGACCTAACGCAAGACCCGTTTTAATGATTAGTTTTTGTCTTTTATGCGTTTTAGTGCTTTTCCTTAACACTATAAAAAGCCCTCAACGCCTCCATTTGGAAGGCAATCTTTTATTTTGCCATTTTTAGGTTTTGTCTTAGGTTTATGTTTTCTCTCTTTTTGTTCTTAGTGGTCTTCATTTCAAAACCCATATTTCTTTTAAGTTTATGTTTATCTTCTGTTTTTCTTTACTTTCATGCATAGATTAGGGCTGTGAACTATCTGGTGCATGTTGATTTAAGTTTTAAAGCTTTTAATCTCGTTTTTAGTTTGATCATTTCCTCTGTTTTTGTTTACTGTTCCATTGATGTTCTTATTTTCTCGGTTGATGTTCTTGATGTTTTAGATCTTCACCTTCTGCATCTTTGTTCATTTTTGTCTTCTTCTCCTGTTTTAGGGTTTTATAAAGTCTGTTCTTAGTTGTTGACCTTATATCTAAAATGTTTTCTTTAGTAGCTATGCCTTCATGCTCTTCTGATTTTGCATCCTTCATGCTTTGTGAGTAGTGAGTTAGGTTCCTTGAGGATGGGATAGGGTAGTGTTGTTTCCTTGTTCCTCCTAGGTTTCTAAGCTTTGTGTTTTAATAGATCCCTTATGTTTCACTACGTTTAATGCTCATTTCGACCTGACCCGTTGAGATCCGATCTTAGGCACTTCAGCACCCGAAAAGTGTTCAATGAAGTGTCTGATCAAAGTGATTTTAGAGATTTGCATCCCCTCCTAAGGAATTAGATGCTTAGGATATGCATCTCAGCCTAAGGAATTAGGTTTTTGGGAGGCGTATTGGCTTAGGTAGATTGTTCGTAATGCCTATTAGGTGTACTTCTGCTAACGGAAGTTAGCTTTGGATACCACCTAGTTTGATTTCATCTGTCAAGGAATTGTATTTGATTGCTTATGAATCTATCATCTAGGGATTACTTCACTTGCCATTTACCCTTTGATTTCATCTGTCAAGGAATTGGATTATGATCCCTTATGCATTCTTTTACTCTTTCACTTCCTCTGCTTTACTTCACTTGCCATTTACCCATTTTACTTATGCATGTTTCCCTTTTGTTTCAGTGTTTTTATTTCCTGCATGTTTTGTTTTACTCAGGACTTGTTAGCAACCCCCATTTTCATATTCAAATTGAATCATTAGCTCCAATTGCATATTAATTGTTAGCATCACACCCATTTGGATTGATACCCCATTTATACTACAATGACATGCATGTGTAATGGGATTTGATACATAAAATACTTGTTATCAAAAACTAGTTATTGTTGTTAAGAAAAAGAGAAGAGATTTCTCACAACAACTCATCTTTTTGGTGTGTCATATCCAAAGAGAACCTCTTGGTCTGTAATATCCAAGAGCCTTAAGAGATTCAAGAGCATTCTATAGCTTTTGTAGTTTATGTTCTATCCATCTTCCATCAATCCATCTCAAACCAGCATCTATTCATCATCATTCTTCTCATCTATCACTCTCAATATGTTCTATCAAGATATATTCATTAGATACTTGTGCAAGGTGTGTTAGCTCCTTAGAGAAGATTACATCAAAAGGGGTCTTGATGTGTGGGGCGTACGGACTTTGAAGCGTCTCTTCCATCAATTAGTCCAGTTCAGGCGCCAAACTAATTTCCTGGTGAACCTTAGAGTTCATTTTTCGTACGACCTCCTGGAGATAATTTTTCATCTCTTGGATCTCCTGTGTTGAGAGTTGAGGTCTTTTTTATGGCTGCAAAAAAGTCTAGCGATAGTCCTCATAATCCACAGAGCCGCTGTTTGAGTCTCACGATATGTCGATTTGGTCTCGGTCGCCTTTAAGGTTTACGGTGTGTTCAATTCGGTTCAATTGATCGGCACCTTCCTGAGACTGGTCGGCTTTTAGGGTGGGCTGTCCGTCCTTGGAATCGACGTTTGGTGGAGCATTCGTGATGCGAATGATGTGTATGGGTTCTGATAGAGTTTGGTGTTGGAGTGAACGACAATCTCCTAGAATGCTCCCCGATAATGGGATATCTTCGGGTTGATGACCGGAGTGATTTTTGGCGGGTTGAGGTTTTTTGGTCGAGGTGTTGGGTGATTGTCTTGGTTTGATCTGCAATTCTTTGGCCATTTTTTCAGGTTGATCGAGAAGGGATTGGTTCAAGGCATCTTTCATTTCCAGCCTCAAGAACAGGGATTGCATGGTTTGGTGGAGCACCAGGATTGTGCTGGTGTACCCTTCTGGTTGTAGTGGTAGTTCTTTGATCATTGTTGCGATGGATCTGGTTACGGTGTTCTTTTTGCGTTAGAAAATGTAGAAGTCTCCCCACAAACAACGCCAATTTGTGGATGCTAAAATCCACAAAAAAATTTATAAAATAAAATTAGGAATTCGTAGAATTGTGTCTTAACAAGAACACGTCACAACACAAACTAATATCAAGAAACAGAAAATATGAATATAGGTTTGTATTGATCAATGAATTTGCTCTAAATTATGAGCTCACGTACAAAGTAATGTGTAAAAAGTCTGAAAAATGATCCCTTCTCTCTCCTTCATTTTTTATATTTATACTACTCGGGTTTCTTCCAATTCTTGTTGAGGCTTGCAGATATCTCATGTTGCAGTTCCTTTATTCTTGCTTAGTTTAACTTCCCACGATCTCGACGTATCTCGAGAAACTCGGAGTGGTTACGAAATGGTCTTTTTTGCTCAGAGTGTCATTCTATCCACTTGTGTCATAATGAGTGTTGAGTGCTCAAGCATTCCTTAAATGTACTCAGATCGAATATCACAATTTCTCCTCAATCTTTATGTACTTAGTATTCTGATTTCTTTCTTTATGAATACGATGAAATCCTGCTGAGGGGGTTTTGACACCAACAACTCTCTCATTTTTCTTCTCTACATTTCCCCAAAGGTTAATACATACACGTACTTCCATTTCATAAGTGCAAACGTTGGGGGTCATATAAATAAATTCATGTATATTACTCAACTTCCATCCATACGCAATTTAATTATCTGAATCTCACTTTAGTCCATAGCACGTTCATATTAAATTATCCATCGTACCATTCCCCGTACAGTCATCATTATAGTTTACAAAACATATAGGGACCTCTTGATAATTCAAAATACAAAAATATAGTTCCCAAAACATTTGTTGGAACTACTATGACAATTCTTAATGCCCCACACCTTTGATCCCCCTATCATTCAATGGGGAAATTTGCAACTCGCCCAGTTGTGTCCACTCATTTTACATCTTGTACATTTGTTTTGTGGCCACTGCGAGTGTGTCAAAATTTAGCACGACATTTTAGGTGTATACTCATAGTACTACTAAATAAACGTTATCACATATCCGGATTTCCCCTGTTGACGTTATGCGGATCTCCCTAGGTCGTCTAGACGGCCTTCTTGTTCATGGTGGTTTCAACTTAAATTTCTTATTTCTTCTGGCACGTCAACATTTGCGGGGGATACTTCCAGTCGTATCACCCCTGAGTATGTCTCAGCCCAGTCGTGCAATATAATAGCACTATCTGCGGCCAACATAGCGTGCCCACAGGGGAACTTAATCTTGTCGTACATTTTACGCATACACACTTTTTGATCAAGTTGAACATGTTGATTGCCATTAAACATACCTATGAATTAAAACTGCACATGTTTAGCTCGCCAATGGGCGAACCAGACCAAGCAAAGTTCAACTCACCCATTGGAGAGCTGAACGACACACTTCATATCGCTTCATAAAAATCATCTCTCGTTTTGTATCGTTTCGAGTTTCCGTTGGAATTTTACAATAAAAACCATAAAACTCATTCTTTTCGTATGAGTTCCGAATTAATCGTATAAATGATAACGGTCAACTTGACCAGCAAAGTTATCCTATCTATAAGATTATTCCCTACGTTTTGTGAAAGAATCATAAAAACCTTTCGTATAAGATCTAATTGTATAAAAAATTAAATTTTATCGCTCTCCGAAATGGACATAAAGACGTGTTCCTCTTTATTAATCGTATAAAATGATAATGGCTAACTTAGACGCCAATGCTATCTCACCTAAGAGATCGACATTATTATTTCGTGAAATCTATATCGTACAACCGCACGAAGGATCCTTTCCCCGATAGAAATCGTAAAAATTGTCTAAACCAAAAAACGGCCCAAAGAGGCCTAAAACATGATAACGGCCCACTTATGATTCCGAATGAGAGTTCAACCCAAGTAGGATGACATTCATAACTTTCTCCGCAAGACATAGAGAAATTGAAGAAATCTAAAAAGGAATGTTTCCGCTGGAGAATAAAATCAAAAAGATTTCCACGGGAGAATCGGAGGCGGAAAAGGAAAGCGGAACAATCTTAAGCGTCTATATAAGAGAGATGAGAAGGAAGGACACATACGTTCAATTCTACACACAAAAAGACTTAGAGCATTAGGGTTATTTTCCAATTTTTTAGCGAGTTGCGACTTAATTGGGTTTACTAGTCTTAGGTTATTCGTACTACGGAACTCGCCAAAGTTCACATAGTCGAGGCTTATCACCTATTGTAACATGTTCATACACAAATTTGTAATATGGTTTCTTTTACTTTCTTCGTACTTTAAATTTCGTATTCTTATTCTTTATTGTCGTTTTCTAATCTCGTATACTTTTAACTCTCAGAAATCTGGGACCTCTGGAAAGTTGAGGTTTCTTAAGTTCCTTTAACTAATAGAAATCGGCAGTGTGAATTTCGGTTCCCAAAATTTGGCGCTAGAAGGAGAGGGACACGTGATTTCTTCACATCAAACCACATATCAATCACAAAAAAGTATGTCTAACTCAACAGATAATGCTATTGTATATTTTGAAGATAGAGTAATGGCAACACTAGTCAACCCTCATAATGACCTCCTCATCATCGAGCTAACAATTTAGAATATCAACATCGCAAGGGTTTTGGTCGAAACCGGATGCTCGACAAATATTCTCTTCAAAGATACCCTCGAAAGAATGGAAATCAAACTTTCTGAAATAATACAAAACCCTATCCTATTAGTAGGCTTCTCAGGAGACGTTACTATGACCCTCAGCTCAACTAACCTTAATGTAAAACACATGAGCATAAAAAAGTGTAGAGTTTTTGGTCATAGACTATCATGCTTCTCATAATGTGATCACGGGTGTCCCATGGCTAAACTATATTCAAGTCGTAGCCTCCACGTACCATTACTGCCTCAATTTTCCGACTCCTTTCGGGATTGAATCGATCCAAGGAATTCATAGGATATCGCATGTCTGAAATGGGAAAATGCGACAGCAGAAGCCCTCTCTAAAAACAAAAGGAGGAAGGGCTTCGTCGAAAATGCCACAGAACAAGATCAAACGGAGATCTTCTGGCAATTACGAAAAATCAAAACTTTAGAAGAGAAGCGCGAACCAACCTGCGAACTCGTCGTTTTAGTATACCTAAGTGTAGAGTTCCCCGAGCACTACGTTCAGTTGGGTGCTAATCTCTGCGATCCCGTAAAAACGCAACTCATAGCTTGTTTAAAAAGAACCTCCACACATTCTCTTGGACCGCAAAAAGACATGCCAGGAATCGATATCAATGTAACATGCCACAAAATTAACGTCGATCCAACTTTTAAACCCATCAAACAAAAAAGACAGAGATTGGGACCAGAACGCGCGACCGCAGTTAACAAGAAGGTCGAAAATATCCTCAAAATCAAGTCTAAAACGGAGGTCAAATACCCTGACTGGCTCACCAATCCCGTCGTGGTCGAAATGAACAATGAAAAATGGCGTGTCTGAATTGACTTCACTGACCTCAATAAGGCGTGTCCGAAGTATAGTTTCTCGTTACCTCATATTGACCAACAGGGGACAAGTTCTTATCGTTCATGGATGCCTTCTCAAGGTACAACCAGATCATGATGAATCCCGACAATCTCGAGAAAAATGTATTCATCACCGACTGCACAACTTACTGCTACAAATTAATGCCGTTCAGTTTGAATAACGCCGGTGCAACTTATCAATGACTCGTCAACCGTATGTTTTCCGAAGAGCTCAGAAAGACTATGGAGGTGTACATAGATGACATGCTCGTAAATTCCCTCGAGGAACAAAACCATGTCACCAATTTGCAGAAATTTTTAGAGAAATTAAACCGTCATAATATGAAACTCAACCCAGCAAAAGGCAGATTCGCTGATATACTCGGTTTACATGGTTTTACTACTTCGTTTAGAGTCTTTCATCGAGTAAAGTTGTGTTTTTAGAGTCTTTTAGTCCTTTATCGAGTCTTTTCTGGTTTTAGGTGGTTTTGGAGAAGATTGAGGTGTTTTGGGATGTTTTGGATGCAAATTGGCATATGCAGATGTAGAGTCCGACAGAAGGGTTAGAAGTTTACCAATGTTTAAAGATGTTACCATGGATGGATGAAGCTGAAATTTTGACACAAGATATCCAAGTGAGTTAGCTTTCATATGGAAGTTGTTTGAAGTCAAATCATTGGTGCTATAAAGAGTTATGGAGATTTTATTGAAGACTAGTCAAGCTGGCTCACAGAAGAAGGCTGTGGAGAGTGGACCGATCGATCCAGTGATGGATCGATTGATCCAAAGTCCCTGGGAAACTCCGAAACAACAGATTTATCGATCTAGAAATGGACTGATCAATCCATAAATCCATTTTGCACTATTTTTGCACGAAAATTATATTTTGCCCAATTTTTGCACGGAAGGTCCCTAGAAGATTTCATTTTCTCTATATTTCGTTTTTTCCCTTTAAAAAAGAAATTGGAACTTATTTTTATGTTAAATTTTTTACTTTTATTTATAATGCTTATTCTATTCTAAGTTTTTACTGAGGTAGACGGATCCAGAACCCTATATTTAAGAGAAGTTTCTGTGAACCCTTGCTTAATATCTATTATTTTTTAATGATTATGATTTATTCTTTGATATTGATTTGTGTTTACTTTTCAATGTCTGAGTAGTTCTCTAGTTAGGTTTTAGGGTTTCCCAGGGAAACCAGGTTTGAATGTTAGGGTTTAACATACAGGAATGAGATTGTTAGGTTCTTAGTCTAGACTTGTTCTAGTTCTCTAGTTATGTTTTAGGGTTTCCTAGGGAAACCAAGTTTGAATGTTAGGATTTAACATAAAGGATTGAAATTGTTAGGTTCTTAGTCTAGACTTGTTCTTAATGCTTTAATTATATTGGCCATCTAGTTCATTGATATTAGGTTGATAGACGCTAAGAGATTTGGTTTAGAGATCTCATATAGTATAGATGAATAAGTGTTCTTGCTTGCGAGGGTATTGTCTTGAATGCATATGAACAATTGAATTTGAACTTAATGCTTGACTGAGTTATCTAAATACGTCGAGATTTTTTTTTTAGTATTTCGAACACATGGTTTAATACTTCAAGAGGAGATTATTCTATTATTGTCTTTCATGTTGAAAAATATTTTCAAAGTAAAATCTTGTATGTTAACCTTAGCTTTTAGACCTGAATACATGTGAAATTCCCTAATGCTTGGCGCCTTTTATTATTTATTTACTTCATTTATTTTAATTTTTGCTTTTATTCAGTTACAGACCATCTATTTTATCTGTCTTAGCTTGATTCGATATTAAAACTGAAAGTGTACTATCTGGAATCTGTAGGATTCGACCCTATCTATGATACATTGATCTGTTCTCTGAAGTATAGTTTTAGGATTTAAATTCTAAGTTTATCATTTTCCATGGCATCACATGAGTTCCTCTGATATCTCGTCGTATGCCGAGGGATTGAAGCTAACCCAAAACAAATTAACGCGTTGATCAAAATTGGTTCTCCAAAAAACAAGCGAGAAGTGCAGAGGCTAACTGGAAGAATCATCGCACTCAATCGTTTCATCTCGCGATCAACGAACAAATTCCTTATATTTTATGACATCCTGAAAGGGAACAAAAATTTCGAGTGGTCGGAGCAAAGCGAAAAAGATTTTCAATAGTTAAAGCATTACATGACCATACCTCCGGTTCTCGCGAAACCCGTTGTCGGAGAACCCCTATTCCTATATATCATGGTGTCAACAATAGCAGTAAGCGGCATTCTTATTAGAGAAGAACGCGAAAATCAAAAACCAATTTTTTACGTAAGTAGAACTTTATTGGATGCCAAGACATGATATCCGCTTATGAAAAATTAGCACTTGCCATCGTAATGTCAGCATGGAAGCTAAGGCCGTATTTCAAGTCACAAGCGATCATAATCCTCATCTCATTCACAGCCCCAGTCAATCGGGTATATTAGCAAAATGGGCGATCGAGTTGAGCGTACACGATGTCGAGTATCAGAAAAAGACTTGTGCAAAGTCACATGCCCTTGTCGACTTTCTGGCAGAACTTCCAACGGAAAACATGACAAACCAGGAAAAAAATCGGCCTAGACCCTCCATGTCGACGGATCTTCATCCAAACAGGGTTCAGGAGTCAAAATTCAACTCACATCACTGACCAATGAAATATTGGAGCAATCATTTCTGTTGATGTTCTACATGTCAAATAACAAAGCCGAGTACGAATCACTTATCATCGGGTTACGATTAGCTCATGGGCTCAAGATACAAAATATCCATGCCTATTATGACTCTCAACTTGTCCCAAATAAGTTTAGCGGAAAATACGAGGCGAAAGACAGAAGGATGGAACCATATTTAAAACTCTTCCAGGATCTCTCCCATAATTTTAAACAATTCACCCTCACATGAATACCTCGTTCGGAAACTATTCAAGCTGATGCCTTAGCAACTTTAGCATCGAGCTCTGACCCAGGTCTTAGACGAGTTATCCTTGTGGAATTTATTGAACATCCGAACAAATTTGATCCATTCATCGGATGGGGATGTCAACAGAATTGATCAATCCAAAGAGAATCTGGAACAATCAGAGTACAGATGCAATAAACCATGGCTGCTGGAGATTCGAGCATACATAACCGAAGGTGTTCTCCCTGCAGTGAAATAAGCCGCTCGAAAAGTCAAAATTCATGCTGCCCGATACGCCTTAGTAGACAGAGAAATTTACAAATGGAGTTTCTCAATACCACTCATGACGTGCGTACAAGGAGAAAAGTTGCGAAAAATCATGGAAGTAGTCTACTCTGGCTCATGCAGAAATCATTCTGGTGGAAGATCCCTCACAATAAAAATAAAGCGTCACTGCTATTACTAGCCAACGATGGTAAAGGATTGTGAAAAGGCACACACCAACGATCCACCAGCCCACATAACTCCTCTCTTCCATTTCAAAACCATATCCATTCGTGCGATGGTTGATGGATATCGTCGGCCCCATGCACAAATCTAAACAGAAATTCTTCTTCCTAGTCTTAATGGATTTTTTTTCAAAATTGATCGAAGTCGATTCATACGCAAGCATTAAAGACGCTTAAGTTGAAATTTTTGTATGGAGTATTATTTGTAGACATGGAGTTCCATATGAAATCGTGACGGACAAAGGGTATTGGTTTATTTCAACGAGATTCGAGGTGATTTACGAAAAGTGGATGATAGGACTGACTAAATCCACTCCCTTGTATCTGAAACGCAACGATCAAGCGGAAACGATCAACAAAACCATCCTAGACGAACTAACGAAACGTCTGGACTCAAACAAAAGTCGATGGGGGTAAAGGACTCGAAGGAGTTCTTTGGTCCCACAGAACGACGCCAAGAAGAGAAACTGGAGAAACTATGTTCGCTCTCGTATACGGATCATAATGCATAATTCATGCGGAAGTCGAATTCCCAGGAATACGCAAAAAGCAACTCCCAGAACAAGACAAAATCAACAATTTAATGCTACTAGAAAAACTCGACCTCATCAACGAGCACCGAGATCATACTCTCATACGAACCCAAAATTACCAACAAGAAGTCACAAAGTACTATAAATCAAACGTACGAAGTCCTAGGTTCAAGGAAGGAGACCTAGTTCTACACAAATTCATCCAAAACAACACTGAACAAAACGCGAGAAAACTTGGAGCAAACTGGGAAGGACCGTACAAAATCTTAAGGATAGTCCGACCAGGCGCATATAAAATCGCTACGATGCATCTCAAGAAATACTATCACTAAGAAACAACACCGTAACAAACTGAACTACAAGACGACTTGATCCCCGAAAAGGGTACGTAGGCAATTATTCGCAAGAAAAGTGAAGCTATCCCCCCCCCCTCAAAAAAGGGGGAGTGGGTACATATATGCATAGTCGTATACTCCCATATTTTAAAATATACGCATTTATATACTATCTATTTTCATTAAAAAAATCCGCAAGAAGACAAACGCATCTTTACTTGGAGAATTTCGTTATTTTCTATCATCACAAACGTATTCGATTAAAAATGCTCAAGTAACAACGAAAATCATCGTATAACCCAGAAACCGGAATCATACGAACAACTTTTTAAAATAAACTCTGACTAAATGTTGTCCTCGTTCGCAAGGACAAACACGCCCTTCAATGAATCGCAGGAACATCTCTCAAACGTGTTTCTAAACATAAAACCTCCAAGCGGAAAAAGAGCTTTTGGAAAAAACGAGACGTCGTGAACTCACGAAAATAAACTTACAAATTCGTACAAACACAGACACAACAGAATATAAAACCAAAACGAGCAACCACTTGCTCTCATATCGAACCCATCGATTAGCCCCGACGGACGAACTGCTCACTTAGCCTTTCGTAAGATCGGCTCTCATACATCCGACACAAGGATAATAGCGCTATAAAAACCATAATTTTGGTCAACGTTTTTGAACAACTTAGAAATTGTCTAGCACTTTTGAACGACTTAGAAATTGTCTTCGGAGATGCTTGATTTCCGATCGATGCGAGTCGTATAAGCCGAGAACCTATCGCAGACTCCAATATTGAGACGGTACCAGGTTGAAATCACAAAAAAATACATAAGCCGGGATAGCCACCGCACACCCTAAAACCAAGAGTAAACCTAGGTCTTGTCTTAAACCCAGCACACTACTCTCTAACATTTCTAGATATAGTATCTAACCGATACGAGATCCCAAAATTTGTCTCTTCACTGACATCCGCAAGGTCATAGTAGCCGAAAATTAGATTTCTCGAAAAAACTCACACACAAAATGAACAAACGGATGTAGTCATCATCAAAGAACGAGATACGAAGTGACAGCTTGTAACCTTAACTAAATTCTATAACATCGCGCAAAAAAAGATGAAAAACGCAATCCGTTAATAAATTATCGCAAAGCAGCCAAAAGTACAAAGCAACAAGGGACCCAAAGCCACATGCGACCAGGCCCACAATTTAAATACGACCATATTCGGCTGGAATAAACAGATACAAAAACATAAAATTAAAACGTCCAAAACAGGACAGCAACCTCATTAATCGTTCAAGGTGAGGACCTCGTCCTTACTAGCTACATCACTAGGATCCTCCATCGCATTATCTTTCCCACTAACACCCACCTCACGTGGCTCGGCATCCTTCGGATCATGCTTCGTTGGGCTATCAAGAGACGGCGGAACATCACACTCACACTTTAGGGTGGCGAAGATGGAAACAAAATCTCCCTCAACAATCTCCACCTCTGCTTTACGGGCAGATAACTTGGCTTCCTTGGTCTGAAAAGACAGATGTTCTTCACCCTAAAATACTTGAATCTCGCTCAATCCCCCTTCTATGACCGCTAGGGCCAAATCCCTGTTATGACCATCCATGAACAAGCCAAGGGAGTTTGCAATCCTAGCTAAGCGAGTTTGAAGGTCGGCAACAACCCTTAATTTGGCTCTGACCTTTGCGGCCACCACATCTTGATGAACCGTCCGCAATCTGCACTTGGCGCTATAGATGATGCAACTCCCTCAACTTAGCCTTCCTAGCCTTCTTCTCCTTAAACAAAGAGACCTCCTTCTGCCGATCTCAGACTCTAATTGAGACACTTCTGAAGAACAAGCACCTTCAATCGCTCTAAGCTTCGCCTCCAATCGCGATGGCTTATTTTTCTACTTAGCAAGCTCTGTTGTGAGATGGTCCACCTCCGATCCACAGTCACCAAGTATCACGTCAATCAAAGATACAAGCTGCACATGAAAAAGGAGTGTGAGACAGAAAAAATGATTAAAAAATATTTTCGGGACAAACCTTGGTGCAATTCCATGGCATCGTACTAGAGCCCAAAGCCCCTAATGGTGAGGGTCCAACTTCAACCCCTCTTGCACATTTCCTCTTCTCAGCGGCCCCCGGAGTAGGACATGGCCTCTTGCGTCCCCCCCCCCCAAAGCAGCAACATGGGCAGCATCAGTAGCACGTAATTCCAGGATAATCTCCCGCTTGACGGGAGGAGGAGGAGGAATCAAGTCACGCCCATACTTAGAATCCCCGACAGGAACAAGGGTCGTCGATGAACCCGTTGGCTGGATAGCTCTACGATCCGAATTGGCCAAGGATGAGGGTATTGACTCAGGCACGAAGGCCAACATTACGGCCGGCACCGGAGATCCCGTCGGAGCAATGCAAGTACGGCGTTCCGCCTCGAATTCGCGACAAGATATTTCCTCCTGGAAATCAAGGAACTCCACACATGAACTGGGACTCCTTCAAAAATCAAAGAGTGATAGGAATTACCCAGAAGAGTGCTACCCACGGCGGCGCTACTGTCTTTCTGTCCATCACAAGGAGAAGTAATCTTACCAAAGCTCTCAAGTTAAAAGTTTGAAGTAAGTGGGAATGAATGAAAATAAAGGTTGAGGATCCACACTTATAGAAGAAATTTCTCGCAATAAAATAATCATTAAAATACTAAGGCTAGCTTGCGGAAACATCTCGACTGTGAATTCCAATTAAAACACACATCACTCGCTCGCAACATTCGAACTAGAACCTTAGATGCTGGCAGAGGCTAACTGTCACGTCCCTATCCCGCGACTTAATATAGGTGCGATTTGTTTTGATGAAATAAGACAACCGAGTAAGCGGAACGATGGAAAGAGTTGGGCCAAAATCGTTGGAAAGCCCAAAGGCTCAGATTCAGCCGAGATAAGTTGAAGGATCGAGCTAAAGTTGCCGAGCCAGCTGAAGTTAGCTTAAGTCAGCTTAGGCAAGCTCGAGTCAGCTCAGCCAGCTCGAGCTAAGTGTCGGCCAACTAAGCCAGCTAAGTGAACTGGAAACTAGCTGGGTAGTTGGGCCGAGCTGGATGGTTGGGCGGTTGGGCGGTTATGCTCAACTCGCACCCGTTTGGCCAAATGCGCCTGTTCTAAGGGACGTGAGTTGGCTTGGCGGTTTTTGAGCGGTTATGGGCCAAACTCTATAAATAGAGCGCCTTAGCCCCATTTCCGCGTAGGCAGAGACACATAACAAAACTCGGGAGAATTACTAAGGCATGGAAGGAGACGAATCAATCGTTGGGCTTAGAAGGGTGGACAACGCAAGCCGAAGATGGAAACAGGCCTGAAGACCTACCTTTCGGTCACTTAGCCAGTGGGGATGGTTGGTTGTATGGCTAAGTACAGTAAAGGTGGGGTAAATGGCAGATAAAGGACCAAGAAGGTCTGATCTAGATCCGCGAGACTGGGCAAAGGTATGGCTTTACATTAAGAATGAATTCTGCTGTGTATATTAGGAACATGGTTAATGGACGATTCAAGTGGGTGGCTTGAATCTTGGGACTTTCGGCCGCGGCTTCTGGGAAGGCCGGGTCGGGGCGTCACAAGTGGTATCAGAGCCAGGTTGATCCCAGGGAAGGGGAAAGGACGCAAAGCGAATCACTATAAGTGATTAAGGCTTAGTTTCGGGAAGGAACTAAGGGAATGCTAAAGAAATATGGGCCAAAGGCTTAATCACGGTAGGAACGGAAGTTGCGGCGAAAAGGTTAAGTGCTTGGAAATGAGAAAGTGTTTGCTAAGGCTTATCTTAGGGCCAAGAAACTTGCCGATTCGGCTATGTGTGACAAGTGTATGGCCTAGTTTGAGTGATCTACCAAGACTCACTCATTCTGGCAAAGGATGGGATGAGCGGCTTGTGGATAGAAAGGATTAATCCATGGTTGTATAACTAATCAATTGGGTTGAACTCGAGGTGAGGCGGATAGGATGAGTGGCTTGGGGAACGGGACGATTCCTCCAGGGCTTACCTAGTCCAGACCAAGACCCTTGGTTCGGGCAATAGTCTGTTGTGCAACCGTGAATTAATTGTAATGCATCAAGAAGAAACTAGAACCGAATTCGAGGACAAATTCATTTCTAGTGGGGGAGAATTGTCACGTCCCTATCCCGCGAGTTAATATAGGGGCTATTTGTTTTGATGAAATAAGACAACTGAGTAAGCCGAACGATGGAAAGACTTGGGCCAAAATCGTTGGAAAGCCCAAAGGCTCAGATCCAGCCGAGATAAGTTGAAGGATCGAGTTAAAGTTGCGGAGCCAGCTGAAGTTAGCTCAAGTCAGCTTAGGCCAGCTCGAGTCAGCTAAACCAGCTCGAGCTAAGTGTCGGCCAACTAAGCCAGCTAAGTGAACTGGAAACTAGCTGGGTAGTTGGGCCGAGCTGGATGGTTGGGCAGTTGGGCGGTTATGCTCAACTCGCACCCGTTCGGCCAAATGCGCCTGTTCGAAGGGACGCAAGTTGGCTTGGCGGTTTTTGAGCGGTTATGGGCCAAACTCTATAAATAGAGCGCCTTAGCCCCATTTCTGCGCAGGCAGAGACACATAACAAAACTCGGGAGAATGACTAAGGCATGGAAGGAGACGAATCGATCGTTGGGATTAGAAGGGTGGACAACCCGAGCCAAAGATGGAAACGGGCCTGAAGACCTACCTTTCGGTCACTTAGCCAGTGGGGATGGTTGGTTGTATGGCTAAGTATTGTAAATGTGGGGTAAATGGCGGATAAAGGACCAAGAAGGTCCGATCTAGATCCGCGAGACTGGGCAAAGGTATGGCTTTACATTAAGAATGAATTTCGCTGCGTATATTAGGAACATGGTTAATGGACGGTTCAAGCGGGTGGCTTGAATCTTGGCACTTTCGGCCGCGGCTTCTGGGAAGGCCGGGTCGGGGCATCACATTAACTATTCGGGTCAAAAACGATATACTCAAAATCAACGTCAAAAAAGTACGAAAAGATCTAAGCAATCGCAATATCCGGACAAACGCTTCAGTCCCAGATCTTGTCGTATACGGACGAGCTGAACCACGTAAGTTCAGTTCACTATTGGCAAGTTGAACAACAGACGTTTAGCTTGCCAATGGGCGAATTGGATTACACAAAGATCAACTCGCCCATTGGCGAGTTGATGGACACACTTGGTATCGCTTCAGACAAATCATCTCTCGTTTCGTATAATTTCCGTTGGAATTTTATGATAAAAACCATAAAACTCATTCTTTTCGTATGAGTTCTGAATTAATTGTATGAACAGTAACGGTCAGCTTGAACACCGAAGTTATCCTATCTATATGATTATTTCTTACGATTTGAGAAAGAATGGTAAAAACCTTTCGTATAAGATTTAATAGTATAAAACAATTAAATTTTATCGCTCTCTGAAACGAACATAAAGACGTGTTCTCTTTATTAATCGTATAAAATGATAACGGCTAACTTAAACGCCAACGTTATCTCACATGTACAATTGACATTATTTTCGTGAAATGTATATCGTATAACGCACGAAGGATTTTCTCTCCAATAAAATTCATAAAAATTTTCTAAACTGAAAAACAGTCCAAAGAGGCCTAAAACACGATAACGCCCCACTTACGATTCCGTATGAGAGTTTGACGCAAGTACGATAACGGTCATAACTTACTCTGCAAGACGTAGAGAAATTGAAGAAATCTAAAAAGAAAATTTTCCGCAGGAGAATAAACTCGAAAATGAAGATTTCCACGGGAGAATAGGAGGCGGGAAAAGAAAGCGGACCAACCTTAGGCGTCTATATAAGAGAGAGATGAGAAGGACGAGCACAGACGCTCAATTCTACACACCGAAACACTTAGAGCATTAAGGTTATTTTCCGATTTTGTTAGCGAGCTGCAACTCAATTAGATTTACTAGTCTTAGGTTATTCGAACTATGAAACTCGCCAAGAGCTCACATAGCCGAGGCTTATCACCTGTTGTAATACGTTCATACACAAATTCAGAATACGATTTATTTTGCCATCTTTGTACTTTAAATTTCGTATTATTATTTTTTATTGTCGTGTTCTGATTCCGTATACATTTGGTTTACATAAATCGGGGACTTATTGTAAAGTTGAGGTTTCTTAACTTCTTTTAATTTATAAAAATTGACTGTGTGAATTTTAATTCCCACAATTGTAGGTAAAATGCTATTGCATCTTCAGTAGAAATGGTTTAGATGGGTCGAGAAGACATTGGTTTGGCATTGATAACGTTTCTCAAATCCCTGAAATTGGTGGACATAGGAAAAAAGAAAAAAAAGATGTGAAAGGCTATATGGCTCAGAACAATGACTGCAACAAGCATCAACAAGCTATCTATTTATCTTACAAAATTTTCGTCTTATTAAGATTTTTTTTTCAAATACATGTTAGATTATATGTCCGAATGGAAACAACGGATCAAGCGGTGCGGGTAAAAAAAATTAGCGTGGCGGTGCAGTACGACTGCGGTTCGTGCAGAAAGCGGGACAAGTACGATTTGTATAAATAAGCGGTGCAGAATTTTTTCTGATAAAAAAAATTACATGCGGTGCGAAATTGCTTTTGAATAGTAAATATTTTTATTTATTAATTAGAGTTTAGTTATGAAGGGTTAGAATTTAAAGTTTAATTTTAAATTTGAATAGTAAATATTTTTATTTATTGGGTTTGGTTTTACTAATTAATTTTAATTTTGAATAAATTAAAGTTTTGTTATAGGATTTATGGTTTGAATTAATAGTTCCAAGTTTATATTAAATTTTATTTATTTTTTGAATAAATGTAGTTTATACATATAAAACTATTTTTGGATTTTTGGATGATAACAAAAATAATATACAATACAAAATTTGAATAATGGTATTTGTTATGTATATAGTTTTAAAATGTTTTAGAAATTTAGAATCTAATAAATTGAATAATAGTGTTGATTTAAAGGTTAGTTTGAAAAAATGTATTTTTGATATAATTTTGTTAAGTTCAGTTGTATTTTGGAGATTTTATAATATAGTATTAACTATTCTATTCTTTCTAATTGTCTATAAATATTATAAAATAGTAAAATAATGCATGGCGTTTTTATCCGCACCATATATGGTGGAAGTGCGCTTTTTTGGAATAATTTTACAAAAGTAGTACAAACTTAGTTTTATATTATTATTTTTGTCATAAATACAGAAACACACTGTTGTGACTTAAGTAGGTTGAATTGCAGCATTGCTCTTTTTGTTGTAGCTTTTAAATAAGAAATTTATTGTGAAAAACTTTAACGACTAAACTTTTAAAATCTAAAAGTCAGGATAACGTAGTTTTTTAAAAGAACTGTCAAAAATAGAGTAATATTATAAAATATGGATTAATACAAATAGTATTATCCATTTAGTATATATAACTATAATATTGTGATTATTCTATTTTTGATTATTGTAATATTATTTCAACGTTGAAGTAATCTCAATCGACCGACTCAATAATCCTATATATAGTTTATAACATGTAAAACATCACAACAACTTAATAAAAGAAAACATCTCTCTTTTTGTGGTACACACAACATCAAATCATCTCATCTTTCTCTTTCGTTTACCTTTCAACATTCGATAACAATATAATAATATAAATATTATACAACACGTTGTCAGCACAAGCGTTTTTACCTGATAAAATATCTGAAATCCAATTCCGTTAAAAATTTAAGGTAAAATTTTATTCATGTCAAATTTAATTAAATTTAAATTTATGAATTTTATTTTCATAGTGGAAGAATTTTGCCTTTCTCTCGGGCTAAGTCTCTTTGATCGTTATAGAGGTTATGCTTCTCGGTCATAAAATAAACCGGACGATATCCTTTTGATCATTATAGGGGCGCTACCCCTGATCATAAAATTTTAGACTATGTTCTGTTGATCATTATAGGCGCTATGCCCCTCGATCATAAAATATAAGTTATATCTTAGATTTGTTGAAAGGCGATGCAATCTAGATCATAAAAAATAAATGATATATCTTTGGATCGATTGAAAGGCTATACCTCTCGATCATATGGATGTCAATGCCTCCTACACAATCATGTGGTGGTACATGCCCCAAATTATTATTTTAAATTACGCTTTTAAATTATGCACTTAAATTATGTATTTAATTTATGCTTTAAATTATGCATTTAATTTATGCTTTAAATTTATGTTTTCAAATTATGTCTTTAAATCGCTATTGAGTAGCGAAAATATTTGTGAAAAGCAAAAATGCTTAAAAAGAGCTAAAGTTCTCATAAAGTGGAGACAATGCAAAAATAAATGGAAAAGTCTAGATGAGCTAGACTCTCCACTTCCAAAGTCATTAAGTTAAAAATTATTGACACCTTGCATTCCCCAGAGTCTCAAAGAAACTTGTGAAGTTTCAGAAAAAAAAAAATCGTCTCGATTTTATTATACGAGACGATAAATGAATGTGGTATTAATTTTAACCACAAATTGAGACATGCATGTTATGATTATCTATCATGCAATAAAAAAATGGCAAAATATATTTACTTCAGTAAACATGAAGTTTCCTAATTACTAAACACATAATAAAACTAGTTAAGCCATCTGGATTATAAAATGATTTATAAATCGTTGAAAACATAAGTTTATGCATAATCTTTGATTTATTTATATTTAAATTATTTAAATATATTTTAATTTATATTAAATCATTTAAATTTATAAGTTATATATGGAGATGATGGTAATGCCTCCTCCTTGATTCTAAATGAATCACATGGTCTTTGACCTATTCACCATTATTGGTTAAATAAGCTCATTAAAAATATAATAGTTTTGATTTATTTAATCTACCCTCATATCAAACTTTAAATATAACCGACTCAAAAATGAGAATCGGTCGATGAATAAGCTTAAGCCATCATCCAAAGAAAGGGTTTTTGAAATCCCAGTTCAAATAATTAAAGGATCTTAAATATAAACACATAACCAAAGATTGGTTATGGGGTTGATCCTAAAATGGGATTCAATTCGAGATGAATAGACTTGAATAGTTATCATCTCGAGGGGGAGATTTAAAGAATCCCATATGTCGACAATAAGTTGATAGTTTTGCAGTGGTCACCTCCTAAAGTTTATATACTTTGGTGAGTTTACGTGTCAAAATTTATTGCTTATTATACGTCGACTGAGATAAAGTGTAACATCTAGAAAATTGTGTTCACACTTAATATGAGCTTGTTAGACCATAAGTCAAAGTAATCTAAAAGAATTGCAAAAACTATTTATGGTGATATATCCATGTATTTGTCATGGAACATGCAGATTTGCATGTAAAAATAATATATAGAAATATCCTAGAAGGATATAAAGCCATCAATGAGTGATGTGCTTATTGCAAGATTTTTATAATAAAAAGATTCTATGAGAAAGAATCATTGAATAGTTTAGATCTTGAACAAATAAGTATGAACTTAAAGTTCAAAAGTTCAAATGATCACTATTCATAATATCTTGTAAAATAAATGCTAAAGCGCATTTATAAGTCCAACTGATGGATAAAATAAAAAATGAATTATCAAATATAGATCCTCATTTAAATAAATATGAATGTGAAGTTCAGATAATTCATCTCAAATCCCAGCTGAATATGCTCCAATAAAATATGCCGTTAAAGAATGACATAAGTCTATGACACGTATATTCCGTTAGACTATTTTGATTCAAAATATAAAGAAAATTCTCAAAAAGAAAAGGAGCAATTTTTATTGAAAAGAGGATTATAACTCCTTGAAGAGGAGTATACCGTAGACATAGTTAATAATAAAATCAAGTACTTGAATAAAATCATTGATGAATGATAAGAGATCTCGATTAACCATGTCCGTACGGAAAATATGGAACCAAAGAAATACAAGAATAATTATGGACAAAATAAAATGACATAGTGCACAATGTCATAAATATAACGAGGATCATGGATCTCCGCTCCAAAGATGAGCGTAGATAAATTATTGAAAATCTCAGCTCCAAAGATGAGCGTAGAGATAATATTATTAGCCAATAAATAAAAGAGATAGCCAAGTCTATAGTAAAATCGTTATAAGAACGAGAAATTTTTGGGCTAAAAGTCCGAGCATCAAAAGGGTATTATATTATAAAACAAAACTTGTGTGTTGCGCAATATTTTGTAAATACCCAATAATTAGTAAATATAGTTGATGCTCTATGAAAGACTTGAATTACTCCCCATAATAAAAAGTCTGAAGGGCTTAATCTATATTAGATTAATGATATCATATATATTCTCGAGAACTACTAATATATATATATATATATATAAATAAATTAGATGATTCATATATCATCAAAACTCTTAAAGAGATATTTGGAATACTTAATAAAGACAAATATGTCTTCATATATTCCAAATAAACATCTGAATGAGATGTTATATTATATAGGAATTTCCAAAAGGGAACATATATATTGGGTATACGTCACCGAGTATCATTAGATACCTTGAACCACAAACTGGTAATATATTTACGGCATGTTTTGCCGATTACCATTTTAGTGAAGATGAATTTTCAGCGTTAGGGGGAGAAATTAAACAAGAGCTAAAAATTACATGGTTTACACCATCTTTAACACATCTTGATCCCCCTACAAAATAACGCGAAATGGAAGTACAAAAAATTGTACATCTTCAAAATTTGGCAAATGAATTACCAGATGTGTTCATATATATAGTGACAAAATTGTATATACCCGCTGTTAATGCCCCATCAAGAATTATTGTTCCTAAAGGACAAACTGATGGGAGCAAAGCGAATGAACCTAAGGTTCAGTTAAAGAGGGGAGGCCAATGGGCTCTAAATATATAAAACCCCGAAAAGTAAAGAAATTCTCCTTTTCTATTTCCAAAGACATGGATCATGAAATTGATGATCCAGACCCGACACCCATATCAGAATGCCAAGAAAGGCCTGATTGAGAGAAATGAAAAATAACCATGATAACTGAATTATTCTCCCTTAATAAATGAGATGTCTTTGGACCTATTGTCATTACACATGAAGGTGTAATGCCAGTCGGATGTAGATGGGTCTTCGTGCGAAAACAAAATGAGAAAATTAAGTCACAAGATATAAAGCACGACTTGTGGCTCAAAGTTTTTTCTCAAAGACCGGGAACAGATTATGAAGAAACATGTTCCCCGGTAATGGATGCAATTACATTCTGGTACCTAATGAGCCTTACGGCTTCTATCAATATAAAATGTACCTTATGGATGTAGTAACTGCATACCTATATGGATCGCTTGATAGTGATATTTATACGAAAATCCCTGAAGGATTTAAGATCCTGGAAGGATCAAATATCACTAAAAGATCTAAATAAATTTGTTTAGTCAAATTACAGCGATCGCTTTAGGGATTAAAACAATCCGGACATATGTGGTATAATCATTTAAGTGAATATGTTTTGAAAGGGAGATACGTCAACAATGCGATATGAACTTGCGTATTTATTAAGAAATCCTCAAATGGATTTGTGATCATTGCTGTTTTTGTTGATGACTTGAACATAATTGGAACTCAAAAGGAAATTAATAATGCAAGAACTCACATGAAAGAAGAGTTCAAAATGAAAGATCTTGAAAAGACAAAGTTTTGTCTTAGTCTCTAAATAGAGCACCGCCAAGATGAAACATTTTTGCATCATTAAAATTACACTAAATGAGTGTTAAATGCTTTAGTATGGGTAAAGCAAATCCTTTGAGTAGTCCAATGGTTAATAGATCATTTGATATTTACAAGGATCCATTTCGATCTTGTAAAAATGACAAAGATCTATTAGGTCATGAAGTACCTTATATAAAGCGCTATTGGTGGACTTATGTATCTGGAAAATTGCACTCGACCAGATATAGCATTCGCTACTAATCTGATTGCAAGATACAGTTCGTCACCTATGCGCAGAAATTGGAATGAGATAAAGCATATATCAAAGATATGCTTATAGAAAGGAGAAATATAATGAAATGCGTGGTTGCACTCTTTTTCCCTTATCATGGTTTTTATCCCACTGGGTTTTTCCATGAAAAAGTTTTTAACGAGGCAACAATGAACACGCACAAGATTGACATCAAGGGAGAATGATATAATCCCAATGATGGAAGTCCTGATCATCCCCCAAGAAAATAAAGTAATTGCTCTTCACAAAGTATGTAGAAAGTGTTTGGCTCAGATCCCTGACTCAACATACACAAGAAGTCAGCGGTATACCCGTCAATAAGGAGCCAAAAAAATTAGTCGAAGACAAAGCTGTTTGTGTTGCCCAACTCCAAGAAGGATATATCTAGAGCAACAAAACAAAACACATTCCTCGAAGATTTTTCTCATACACTAAAGAACTCGAGAAAAATGAGGAAGTAGATGTCCAGTATATTCGCTCAAGCAACAATACATCATACCTTTTTACAAAGGTGCTTCCTACTACAGTCTTCCGAAAGCAAGTCCAAATCATTGGAATGCGTCACCTACATGACATGTGAAGAGAAGCTTATACACGTCTTTTTCAAGGGGATATTGTGCGACTGTACTCTTTTTCCTTCGTCATAGTTTTTATCTCATTGGGTTTTTCCATGATTAGGTTTTTAACAGACAATATACAATCTATTAAAAAATAATCAAGGGAGAGTATTATAAAATATGGATTATTACAATTATCCATTTAGTATATATAACTATAATATTGTGATTATCCTATTTTTGATTATTGTAATATTACTTCACGTTGAAGTAATCTCAATCGACCGACTCAACAATCCTATAGATAGGATTCATTTGTAACATGTAAAACAACACAACAACTTAATAAAAGAAAACATCTCTCTCTTTCTCGTACACACACAACATCAAATCATCTCATCTTTCTCTTTCATTTACCTTTCAACATTCAATAACAATATAATAATATAAATATTATACAACAAGTAAAACAGAGAAAATTGATGTGAGTATTTTAGACAGACTTTTAGGACTTTAATGACTTTTAAAACACTAAAGTCTGATGGGAGGAAAAATAGCTTTAAAAATTGTAACTATTTTAAAAGTGTCTCAGTCCTTAAAAATTTCCGCAACCCCTAGAGAGAGAAAGAGAGAAATCTCATTTTGAAAGGATTGGTCAAGATAAACAGTTTCATGGGTTTTTTTTCCTTCTATTATAATACCCAAAACAGGAAAATCCAAAAAACAGAGCAAGTTTTGTTTGTTAGACAAGTAAACCGCAAAACAGAAACACAAACAGGAGATCATCCTAAGAGTTCAAAGGCCACTTGATTGAACTTTAGGGAGGATCACCTTCTGATACAAGCAAGGACCGTAGCCAGGTAGGGGTACCTATGGCTATATAAGAATTTAAGCGACCATCTGCAACTACACTCCTAGCTATTAAGTAGGCAGGTATGTTCCTGTGTCGCACTTCTCTTGTGAGAGACCAACTGACGATATGGTGAAGGGCTGTGAGAATGGGATCTGTCAAATGAGAAAGGGCTGGCCAAAGATGTGGAGCCTCTATTGCCTTGAGCAGGTTCAAGT
>OVBE01003910.1:0-25467 GCA_900406425.1 Iberis pinnata | reverse complement strand
TATCCGTTGGCAACGGTTCGAAACGGCTATTTTGTACCGGTAACATAAACTGACGGAATTTGTGACGGATTAGTGACGGATTTATCCGTCACTAATAATCCCTTAGAAACTGGTCACTTGTCCGTCAGTAATAAGTGACGGACCAGAATCCGTCAGTAATAAGTGACGGAATTTCTGACGGACACATTCTGTCAGATATACATCACTATGCTGTCAATAATTACTGACGGATTTTGAGCCGTCACTATGTCCGTCAGAATTCTCCCTGTTTTCTTGTAGTGCTCCCCTGAATCAAAATGAAGGTTATCAACAAATATAAATAGTGTCTTATACCAAATAAAGACAGTTTATTTACTTGAATTTCGTCCCACATTGTCTCATTGACCTCAACACTGACCTTTCTCCAACGCCTCTCCTCTCCCAAAGTAGAAAGCATCGAAAAGCCAATTCTGAGTATAATTTGAATGATGTAAGTACATGCAAGCAGGCAAGGAATGTCTCTGGCATCAATGTTATCAGACTAGCAACTAAGAAAGTAGTAGGTGTCTTTGCTTTTATTTTTTCAGGAAAGAGAAATTCAAAGCCTAGAAAATGTAGATCTGATCTTGAAGAGAATATCACACATGACATAGAATCTACATGTAAGCATATTAATTATGTTCGATTGAATCTTTCCTGCAACATTAGTTCTTGTAATGATACTTTTTGTTGCATATGTGCAATATCAGGTTAGACTGATTATTCATCACCAAGCTTTCTTGGAAAATCAACCAGAAGCAAGGTATCAGGTCAGTATCGATTTTCTGGTTCAAGATTACAAAAACCTGGGAAAGATTCATCTTCTAGAAAACGTTTGCACCTTGGCCTAGTAATAATTTCTTTTGGGGAGCTTCAGAGAGCAACAACGATTTTGAATTGATTCATCAGATTGGGGAAGGAGGTGTTGGAACCGTTTTTAAAGGAAAGCTTGATGAGGGAACTTTTGTTGCTATCAAACGTGCCAGGAAGGTAGTAACTGAATTATTTCTTCTTAAGAATTATTATATTATGATATAAAACTGAACTTTTGTGGCAGAACAACTACGAGCCTAACAGGTTTACCATCTTTACGGGTGTGTCCAGCAATCCAGATCTAAAACTTGAGATAATTGGTGTAAACACTACTCTTAGTTATCTTCTTAGGGTCTACACTTTTGTTTCTCTACAAATAGCAAATAGATATTGAGTAATGTTGGAAATCATTATCTATCTAAATTAATACATACCATATCATGAGCTAAAGGTAACATCCCCTTACGACTGGTGGTGTAAGGAATATGAGCTATTCTCAGTGCTCTATATTTGTTGCTTACTTGCTTTTTCATAAAACAACAAAAAATAGTTTGAGATTAGTTTAATTTGAATGGAACATCTTATAAACAGGTTTTAAAACCTTGAAAGTTGTGTTTATCTTGTTCCTTATCCAAGAGTTGCAAACGTGAGTTGATGTGATATTGCTAGGTTTCAAATCAAGTCTCTCTGAAACACTCTTAGCATCTCGTAATTGAGGCACTAGAGCCTAGATTTTCTTGCTCTCCATAAACATCCTATCTGCTTGAAAATAACATCCTTCTTCCACTCTTCATTCACATTAAACCTCCCTTAAATCAAAATAAAGGTTGTCTACAAATCTACATAGTGTCTTATACAAAATAAAGACTGGTTATTTACCTGAATTTCCTCCCACATTTTCTCCTTGACCTCAGCACGAACCTTTCTCCAGTCATCGAGTACTACAGGAACATGTTCCCTTACAATAGCACCAAGAAATGATAAAAAAGTTTCATTGAACCTGTACGTACATGTTCACCGAGGTCTGTGAATGTCACCTCAACCTTTGCCAGAGGATCTTTGGCTATTTTACGCAACTTTGTTGGCCCTCTTGTCTTTCTTTGTTTCCCATCTGCCTCTGGTATTTGGATTCCTTATGTCGTAGGATAATTAGTTACAGCATTGGTACGCTGAGAATCTTCTTCCACATGATTACCATCTGCTCCATTTTGATTCTCACCATCCCTAAACCCTAAACTATTTGTTCCATCTTGAGCTTCAACTGCAGTCTCTTCAACTTCTTTTTCACCATCTTCAGCTTCAAATGTAGTCTCTTCATTTTGATTCTTAACTGCTTCTTCATATATTTCTTTCTCTATCTCCTTTAGAGTTTTTCCGACATAATCACTTAACTCCTTATGAAAACCTACTTCCCATCAACAATTTCTTTTTTCAGACTCAAGTTCATTATCTTCTTTGTCAGTCTCATGTTCATTATCCTCATTAACTTTTTTCTCAGACTCATCTTTTCCTCCTTATGCCTCAGTACAAACGTCATTACGTTTCTCTCCTTCTTCCTCAGCACAAACATTAGTAACATCTTCTAAATCATCATCCACATGAACCATATCCTTCTTATATTTTATTATTTTAGGCGTAATAGCCTTTACTTCCTTGATTACAATCTTCCTTTTCCTTGGAGATTTTCTAATTTTTGGCGTAATGTCTTCTTCTTCCTTCTCCACAACCACTTCACTTTTTTCTACTCTTTTCCCTTTCTTCTCAGCTTTTTTAGCCGTAATCACTTCAATCTTTTCTACCCTCTTCATTCTCTTTACAGGTATTTGGTTTGGAGGTGCTTCAAACCCTAGATTACGACTACTACGACAAACAACACAATTTGTCTCCTCCGCATGTATGTGGCGGCATTTTGTACCTAATTCATTCAGATATGCATCCATTCAGACATGCATCATATCAGAGTGATCAAAAACAACAAAACATCAAAAGATTATTAAAATTTGATCCATTTCATGTAAACAGACTTTACCCAAATGATAGTATATTACTCAATCAATTTATTGGATTACTTGATTTTTCGCAATTGAAACCAAAACCGCGAAGAACAAAGAACCGCAACAAGAAATATAGCAACAAGAAATCCAACAACAAGAAATTGAAAATCTAAATGAGTATATTTATTGAGTGAGAGAACAAAACTGATTAATCCAGCAACAAGACATCCAACTGATAATGATAATGTATGAAGGATAATAAACCAATCAAAGCTCTATTTAACACAACTAGTACTTCTTTATTAAACTTAATTTATTTAATCTTTCTTACAAAGACTCAACCCAAACAGTTTTTACACAATCTTATACTCTACTAGTAATTCACCTAAAGTTTAACACACACATCCTACCCAATCACTCAACTCGTGATTCTGTCAAAGGTTTGAGAACACTCACCAGAAATAACACTCTGCTTTTCGAGAGTTGAATCACAGAAAACTTAGCAAGAATAAAGAGCAAAATTGTTAATCCTAATAATCATTTTTTTCTTTGTTTATACACTACCCGAAAACCCTAAGGAATATTTCCTAATACCTAAATCCCAACAAAATTCTCTTTCCATTCTCAAATATCTTCTACCACGATACTCTCCCAATATCTCTTTCCTTGTTTTGCTTTCTCGAATCAAATCTTCTGGAACGTCTTTCTTCAGCATATATCTTGTTTTGAAATCTTAACTGCCATATCTTCTTCACACAATATTTGCTTCAATGTTCGTTGTTTAATTCGAGTCTTCATCAGTTCTCTGATTCCATCAGCTCCTTGATCAAGTCTGCAATAGTCTTCTAATTCCATCAGCTCCTTAATTGCAGACTTTCAGTCTTCCCCTTTTTGACTTGATGTCATATTCAAGCAATTCCCAATACTTGTATAAACATAAGCACTCCACACAAACTACATATAATTATACTGGATTATCCTGACATTTTAGTTTAGACCAACTGACTGATCCTTTAAACATAAGGCAGATTAGGTAAAGCAATTCATCAAGAAAAAATGTCAAAAAGGTTCAGACATAAAATCAAGGTTTTTGCCAACACAAAAAACTGAAAAACAGAAGAAAAAAACAAAAGCAACAGCTCTCATTCTCTTCCCCCTAAATCATGTGTCTCCCTAATCAGAGTCAGTTTCCTCGTCGTCTTCACCATTTTCTCCCCCTGCTTGTGTGACATCATTTCAAAAACACCTAAAGACTATGATTGATAATGAGAGAATCAGGACAGAGAGAATTACCTGCCGCCAGAGCATCCTCAAGCATCTAAATAGCACTTCGCATTGCCTTGTGCAATTGGTAGATAATATCACTATATCCTTTCTTGACCTTGATCTTGAGTGCAGGCTTGGATTTTGATGCTCGAGTCACGAGAACCTTCTGTTTAGGATCTAAGACTTGTACAGGCCTTTTGGTTTCCTTGCGAGTCATTGGCTTGATTATACTAGGTACCACAAGAGTGATGGGTTTAACATGTGTCAGTGGTGTCACTAGATGCTTAGAGTTTATCAGACGGTTGATCAGTCTTGGAAACGGGTGATAAAACTTCGAATCAGGGGTCTTAGCATGATCCACCATGTGCTCGAAGATCAGATTTCCCATGTTGAAGCTGATCTTGTTCACTATCTTGTACACAATCAACCCCCTCTTGAACTGCATATATCCATCATTCTTTGATGGATACCAATTTCTGCTACAGATCTTGTAAAGCTCATGTAGATCATCCGTCACATGTCCACTGGAAAAACCCGTCCATTTGCGAACTGAACCACCACTGAGAAATGATGCTAACTTTTCAGGATTTACTGCAGCAACTTGAATGCGGCTGTGCACCTCATCAACTTCCGAAAAACCGAACAGAGAGTTGATTTGAACATGTGAGAACACATAAGTCCAACCTCTGACCTTAATATCTACGACCTGTTTACCATCATATTCAGTCGGGAAATTTGCATAAAATTCTCTAACCAATTCCTCATCATACCCCCCCCCAGATTTGTCATTGTTCTCAATAACCCTGCTTTAGATATCCAGTTACTGATTGTACTGTCAGGTACCAGGGTTACCTCTGTATCTTCCAGACACTCTTTCCTCGAGATGAGTGTGTACCTTTGTGCAGCCGCTCTGTATGTGAACCTGGTGTGATCAAAATCAGATGACCTTGTTTCCTTTCTTGGTTTCTTGGCTTCACTCTCCTGTTTGACCGCAATCTCCTTCCTTTTTTGCAGTCCTGATATTCTTTCGTACAGCTGAGCGTCACCAATCACCATAACATCGTCAGCTTCCGATCTAGCTTCAGTCATATCTTTCATGTGTGCATAAACAGACTGTTGCACTTGCACAGACTCCTGATTTCCTATAGGTGTCAGTTCACCATCACCATCTGGTATGACTGGTTCGGTTGACGAACCTCCATCACCGTGAATTGGTTCATCTTCCTGTAGATCAGGCAATTGATGAGAAGTGGGTATGGGATCGCCAGGATGTGACTGTTCATCTCCTGTTCCAGGAAACAGAGACCTGCTTGGGAGCCCAAACTGATATTGTGGTGGTCGGTAGACTGAAAATGTCCGGCAAGCATTCTCAAATGGTTGAAGATCATCGGTTGCATGCATTGGAGTCTGATACTCTGATTCGGTTGGAGAAGAGATCGCCATGGATGATCTTGCTTGCACATGGGTTGCTGATTGTGGTGCTACAACTTTTTGAAATAATCTTTGAAGATCGCCAAGAAACTGCTCCAGATTCTCCATCTTGATTCGTGATTTTGAAAATCCTAGTTTGAGATAATGAAAAAGAGAGAGACGGAAACAGCGAGGCAATAAGCAAAAAGGGAATTTGAATCGATTAGATTTCCCTTATCCTTTCAACTTCCTTTCTAGTACATTCCTTAAGATTCGTAACCGCCTCTCACCCCCTTTCTTTCTTTCATCAAATGGGCTTTTGGGCCTGAAACACTTAAGCACACATCAAACAGTTCAACAAAAATTTAAGTTGATACTATATGCCACTCAATAATCAAGGGTCTGATTTTGTCCATATTTATGACATATTTCAATCATGGGAATATGCACGAGTGACCCAGATATGCAATTTTGACCATGTCGAACAATTTCATCAATAAACCAGCAGAGGAAATTCTACATACAAAAGAGTGAGTCAGTTCAGCCAACTGTTTATCAGAACCAATTCAGACACGAGCTTGATTAAGCAATTATTTCAATAGTTCATACCTCTGCTTGGTGACATTGTGGCTAGGCTTTCACTCTGTCATGCCTTTATTCTGATCTTATCTCAAGTCTCTGTTCACAAGTATCATTCTACAGGCAGCTGGTATTTCCTTTGAAGAGTCCCCTTTTTTCTTTCAATCGATTGATTTTTCTTTACAATCATTTTAAGTGATTGAGTTGCAGATATATCACTTGACTTCTCAACATCTGCATGCGATTTTTTATTTATTTATCATACTCAGTCACTTAGCTCTTCTCAGCTTTTTGACCTCCTGGTATTAATACTTATAGCCTGTTAACATTGATCATATCAGAACGGCATGACATGCAGCTGTTTTCCATAATATACAATACAAACAGCCCTCTAAATTTCTTGTAACTTTATACAACAGTAGCTCATATACATGTCAATAAGATATTCCTTACACATGCTGACCAAGTTAGACTTCACAAACACCAATAGCTTTTATTAAATTAATAAAACGATTAAAATCCAAAGCTTTTGTGAATAAATCAGCAAGTTGTAAATCAGTGCTCACATGGTCAATTGCAATCAGTTTCTCCTCAATCAACTCCGTGATAAAATGATGTCTAATGTCTATATGCTTGGTTCTATAGTGTTGAACTGGATTTTTAGCTATATTTATGGCACTTTTATTATCACACAAGATTAGTAAAGAGTCAGATTTTGTACCATAGTCAGCAGTCATATGTTCCATCCACAAGAGTTGTGTGCAACAACTTCCTAGTGCTATGTACTCAGCTTCTGCTACAATGAAACACAGTTCTGTTTGCGACTATGCCAGGAAATCAGATTGTTCCCCATGAAGAAACACCCTCCACTTGTACTGTCTCTATCATCTAAAGATCATGCCTAGTTTGCATCGTAGTATCCAACCAGACTACTGTTTGTATCTCTTGTAAAGTGAATTCCCAAGCTAGATGTTCCCTTCACATACCTGATAATTCTCTTGACAGCTGCTAAATGAGAGGCTTTTGGTTGTGCTTAGTATCTGGAGCAAATCCCCACTGCAAAGCATAGATCGGGTCTGCTAGCCGTGAGATAGAGCAAGCTTCCAATCATTCGCCTGTATAGCTTTGGATCTACATCTTCACCTGATTCATCTCATGATAGCTTGTCATTAGTTCCCATCGGAGTTTTTGCATTGTTGCTACTTTGCATCCCAAATCTTGTTACCAGATTTCTTGCATAAGTACTCTGAGTAACAAAAATTCCATCCTTGGTTTGTTTCACCTGTAATCCAAGAAAGTAGGTCAATCCCCACACATGCTCATCGCAAACTCATTTGTCATACTCTCAACAAATTCTTTAACCAATCTATCTTTTGTAGCACCAAAGACTATATCATCAACGTAAATCTGAACTATGATCAGATCACTGTTTTCTCTTAGCACAAACAGTGTCTTATCCACTGACCCTCGTTCATAGCCTTGATTGGTAAGAAATGTTGTTAATTTTTCATACCACGCCCTGGGAGCTTGTTTCAACCCGTAAAGTTCCTTCTTGAGTTTGAAAAGAAACTCAGGATGTTGCGAGTCTTCAAATCCTTTAGGCTGTTCCACATAGACTTCTTCTTGTAAGATCCCATTGAGGAAGACACTTTTCACATCCATCTGATGTAACTTGAATTTCAGTGCACATCAAAGTCTATTCCTTCTACCTGGGAATACCGTTGTGCTACCAATCGTGCCTTGTTTCTTACAACAGTTCATGATGCATCAATTTTATTCTTGAAGATCCACTTAGTTCCAACCACATTTGAGTTATCCGGCCTTGGAGCCAAATCCCAGACATCACTTCTCTTGAACTGACTTAATTCCTCCTGCATAGATGATATCCAAAAATCATCAGTCAATGCTTCTTTATGGTTTTTTTGGTTCAACTACAGATACAAATGCTAAAATCATGATAGAATCATATAATTGTCCAGATGCTAACTGTTTGAAATCAATATGTTTTCTTCTTGTAACCCTCTCCCCCCTGAATCTTGCCAATCACATCTTGTTTGGAGTGAGTCTTGTGTACTTGCAGAGTGGAAACATGTTGTGAAGAGTTTGGGACATTCGTACCAGGGACACATCAGCTTTCTGTTCTGAAGAGAGTGGTTCAGCTATCTTATGAAACATCATTTTGGATGATGAATAATCATCAAAAACCACATTAATAGTTTCCTGAACCATGTTTGTACGCTTGTTAAACATCCGAAATGCCATACTAGTGCCTGAATGTCCTAATAAGAACCCTTTATCGCTTTTGGAATCAAACTTTCCTAGTTGATCCTTGTCATTCAGGATATAACAAATTCAACCAAACACATGGAAGTAACCCAAAATGGGTGTCTTTCCTTTCCAAATCTCATATGATGTTTTGTTGGATCCTTTTCGTATGATTGTTGATGTAGCAAGCAGCGTTGATTGCTTCAGCCCAGAAGTGTTTAGCAACCTGATTTCCGTGTAACATTGCTCTACCCATTTCTGGCAAGGTTCTGTTCTTCCTTTCCACCACCCCATTCTGTTGTGGTGTTCTAGGTGCTGAATACTGATGTACAATGCGCTGATTTTGACAAAACACATCAAACAGCTCATTCTGGAATTCGCCTCCATGATCACTCCTTATGGTTTTGATTCCACACTTTTCATTCTTGAGTTCCAACGCCAAGATTTTAAAACTCTCCAGAGTCTCAGACTTTTCTCTCAAAATTCGAACCCATGTATACGTGGTGAAGTCATCAACAACCAAAAGAATGTACTTCTCACCAGTCAAGCTTTCAACTTGTATGGGACCCATCAAATCCATATGAACAAGGGCTAATGGTTCCGAAGTCTTGACATCAGGAACAACCTTGTGATATGCTCTAATTTTTTTTCCATGGGCACATGGTCCACAAACAAATGAGTCTGATGATTGTATCCTTGGAACACCTCGAACAACCTCATGATTTACCAGTTTGACTAGTGTCCTCATATTTAGATGACCAAGTTTTTGGTGCCACAACTGTGCTTCAGAACTTTGAGATACACTTAGACATTTGTTTTGCTGTCTCCACATGTAGCAATTGTTACCTGCTCTTTGACATTCAACTTGATCACTCCCAAGTCATTAACAGCCTTGCATGCTGTTCTGGTAAAGGTAACTTCTAGCCCTTCATCACACAAATGACTGATGCTGATCAAATTTACTTTGAGTCCATCAACCAGATAAACAACAGAAAGCTCAGGCTCGCTTCCACCTGTCATACATTTGCCTCTGATTTTTTCTTTAGATCCATCACCAAAAGACACCTTGCCAGCTGAAACTTCTTGAAACTCATTTAACCCGCCTTGAGTTCCAATCATATGTCGTGAACAACCACGATCAAAATACCATGAATTTTTACTTACATCTGTCTCTGCTGAGAATGCCGCATGACAGACCATGTGTTTGTCTGATTGTGTTGACTTCTGGTTAAAATCCATCCGTGTCTCTGAGTATAAGTCACCTTTTCGAATCCATGCTCTGTTTCGCAACTTGTTATCCTTAAACACACATTTCTGTCTTTTAAAATAAGACACTTTGTTTAGAAATAGTCTATAATAGTACTTGTAGTGTTCTAGTCTTCCACAATACCAACAACCTGAGACAAAATCAGGTCTCTGAGACGTCTGAACCATAGCTCTTTGTCTGTCAGATGTATGATTCACCCCCCCATACTTCCTTGTCCTTTAACAAACTTGGTCTCTTTAAACTGATTTCCACCATTGTATCCTAAACCCCATGGATCATTCCCCATCTTCCCAACAGACAGAAGTTTGTCCAGATCCTTTGTACCATTACTCAACATCTTGATGTTCCTCAGTTGCTCTTGCAGTCTTCCTTCAGTAAGTTCATTCTTCTGTTTTTCTTTGTGTAACAATTCCTGGAGATCTGTTTTTTCTTTAGTAACAACTTCTAGTAACTCAGTTAATCGTTTGACCTCATTACTTTTTAGGATCAAATGTTCAACCAGAATCCTATTTTCCTCCTCCAATGAGAAATTCTCTTCTTCATCAATCTCTTGATCCTCATCATCCTCCTGAATTATACCGAAGAAGGACACAAAGTTATCAAAATATCCCCTTCTTCTTTTTCATCCTCAGAGTCACTCTCACTCCAACTTACGTATGACTTATCATTTCCAGTTCCTCTTGTTCTTCCAACACAGTCAGTCCTGGTATGACCATAGCCTTTGCACTCATAGCATTGAAGAGTGCCACATCTTTTCAAGGTCGGACAATCAGACTTGAAATGCCTGAAACCTTCACACTCAAGGCACTGTTTTTCTCCTTTTTTCTGATCTCTTTCTTGATCCGTCCTGAAACTAGAATTATTTTTCTTTTTACCTCTCTGAATCTTTCTGAAATACTTCTTGACGATTAGTCCAAATTTTTCTTCCAGATTAGCCTCTTGATTAGTCGTCTTTTCTGTAGCTACAAGTGCAATCCCCTTATCAGCCAACATTTCCTTCTTCCTAATTTTAAGTTCATATGCTTGCATCATTCCAACCACTTGTTCAAACTTCATAGTGTCTGAATCAAGGGAAACCTCAATGGCTGACATGTGTGGCTGAAATTTGTCTGGCAAACTTCTGAGCAACTTCTTCACCAGCTTCTTGTATTTGTAGGTCTTACCCAGTACCAAGGCTTCATGAGCTATCCTGCTTAACTTCTTACTAAATTGATTCACCATTTCATGCTCATCCATTGTGAATGTCTCGAATTCAGATGCCAACATATCAATACGAGTACGCTTCACATTAGATGTACCTTCATATGAGGTTTTCAGAATATCCCAAGCATCTTTAGCCCTTGTACATCCTTGAACTCCAGTGAATTCATCAATAGGCAGGGATGAAAGGATCTTAGTGAGTGCTTGTGAATTTGCCTTAGCTGCACTCTTCTCAGACAGCGTCCAGTTTTTCATTGGTTTTGGTATCTTCTCACCTTCAGCGATCAGATTCGTTGGCGGATCCCATCCTTCAACAACATCAATCCAAGCGTCCATGTCAATGCTCTAAATGACTTGAGTCATCTGAACTTTCCAATAACCATAGTTATCCGAATCCAATATCAGTGGTTTGTTTGGCATAACAAACTGCTGATTATTCTCTATACTTGCCACAAGATCTCACCTGTTATAGGATAAACAAATCCTTTAGTCTGTGATATGTTCTGATACCAATTGATAATGTATGAAGGATAATAAACCAATCAAAGCTCTGTTTTAACACAACTAGTACTTCTTTATTAAACTTAATTTGTTTGATCTTTCTTACAAAGACTCAGCCCAAACAGGTTTTACACAATCTTATACTCTACTAGATTGTCACATAAAGTTTAACACACATAGCCTATCCAATCACTCAACTCGAAATTCTCTCAAAGGCTTGACAACACTCACCAGATACAACACTTTGTTTTTCGAGAGTTGAATCACAGAAAAATTAGTAAGAATAAAGAGCAAAAGTGTTAACCCTAATAATCATTTTTCTCTTTATTTATACACTACCCCAAAACCCTAAGAAATATTTCTTAATACCTAAATCCCAACAGAATTCTCTTTCCATTCTCAAATATCTTCTACCATGATATTCTCCCAATATCTCTTTCCTTGTTTTGCTTTCTCGAATCAAATCTTCTGGAACGCCTTTCTTCAGCATATATCTTGTTTCGAAATCTTAACTACAATATCCTCTTAAGATCTTCTTCTCACAATTTTCGCTTCAATGTTCATTGTTTAATTCCAGTCTTCATTAATTCTCTGATTCCATCAGCTCCTTGATCAAGTCTGCAACAGTCTTCTGATTCCATCTCCTTCATTGTAGACTTTCACCAACAACAAAACGTATTGTCTCTATTTTTTTCTCTTTGAGCGGCTTGAAGAAGAAAGAGATATTTGAAGACTGAGAAAACTTACTATAGAAATGTGATAACTTCTTTTAGACTTAGAAAATTACAAGATATTTTTCACATATGATAGCGTGTCAACTCGAATCTGCAATGCTTAATACCAGTAATATGTGTCCTGTAATTTTCAATTTTGTCGCTAAAATAATAATCGCTTTAATTATTCAGGACGCTAAGTGCGTAAAGATTATTATAGCACAAACATCAAAACCGCTATTAATTTTTTTTCTTTTTTTATGAAATGTGAAATTATTGAGAGAAAAAGAAATAGAGGTTTATTTACAAGTTCCTAGAAAGATAGAAAAGAATACTAGGAAAATTTTGAAATTGGGAAGAAGCTTTAAGGTGTGTTGTGCGTCCATGAGAGCCTCGTTAAAACCCAATAGTAGAAAACCCCGTGGGACAAAACTAGTATTGGGAATAAGAGTACTACCCAAAGAGCATCACCTATAAGCCAAAAGAAAAAGTGTATAAGAACGCTAGGGCCGCTGAATGCTAAGGGTGAAGTGAAGACCATCGGAGACCGAGGTGTGTGAGAGCTGAGTCTGAAGGAGCCTCAAGGCTGGTAAGGCGGTTGCGGATAATGTGAATGATGCTTGTCCACATGTGCAGGTGTGGATGATGAGGATTCTCGTGCCAACGATTATTCCGCTCTTGCCAGATGTGGTAGATCGTTGCTTCAAAACACATACGGAGTAACACTCGATCAATCATGGGAAAAAAGATTGCCAGAGTGAGTTGAGTGTGATGATCCAATCTGGGTTGAGCCGGTGGTGAAGTAGACTTGCTGTTAGGTCCGACCAAACAGTGAAAGAGTAGGGGGATGCAAAAAAAGGTGATCTCGGGTCTCATCCGGCTCTCTGCAGAGGATGCACGGTTGTGTCACTCCCCAAGAATGCATACAATGTCCGGTTTGCAACCTGTCCAAAACAGCAAGCTAAGAAATGAAAGAAAACCGAGGTATAGATTGTCGGAACCAAATAGTTGAAAACCAAGGTTTGTTGGGATATGAGGGACTCAGTTGTGACCAAGTGTGGGATGATGAAAACGACTCCTTGAAGTTGTTTTGTCCGTGTTTCCAGAGCGCATTGTCAGGACCTGCCACTGGGTTTGGTAGGGGGAAGGTGAGAAGCCGGTCATGTAGTTGTCGGAGGGCTGGAACTCTCGGACGTATAATGCGCCATCCATGCGAGTTGGCCGCAGCAGCAACTGAGGAATGGGCCTGAATCCCAAGCTCCCTAATACCACGCTCACCTGCAATATTATACAAAGGCCCCAAAGTAGTCCAACCCTCAAACCAAAAAGAAGTTCGATGACTGTCACCAATGGTGAATCGCAGATTCGCAGCCGCAAGAGATCGCGTCTGTAACAACTTACGCCATAGCCATGATCTAGTATTTGTAATCGCCACATCTCAGAATGTTGAATCACAAATAAGATAAAGATGTATCCAGGAGGCCCAGAGTGATCGTTTTCCTGAGATTAGATTCCTGATGATCGATAGCTTGAAGATCGTGGAGGTCTCCTAGAAAGATCTAATGCCTAATCCCCCAGCATCTTTTGGTTTGCATACATCCACCCAAGCGAACTTGGACATGTTATGGGTTATAGGTGAGCCCGACCATAGGAAATTGCTGCACATACTGTTTATTCTCCGAAGATAGGACTTTGGTAGGTGGAAAGTGGACTGCTAGAAGTTGACGATGCTAATAACCACTGATTTGATTAACTGCAAAACGACCTGCAAAAAGGAGTATTTAGATGCCCAAGAGGACAATCGAAGTCTGAGGTGATCCAGAAGGGGTGCATAATCGGTGCTGGTGATCTTCTTTGTAGTGAGAGGCAAACCGAGGTAGCGAATGGGAAGAGTGTTAAGCTTGAGACCCAGAGAGAAGATGAGGTATAAAGTGTCATGTGGTGGTTGGGGTGGCAAGAAGATCGAGGACTTGGCTATATTTAGATTTAGACCAGAAGCTTGCCCAAAGCTATGTAATACATCCATAATGCCCGTTAGTGATTTCGAGGTCCCATCAGAGATGACAAGAATGTCATCCGCAAAGTATAAATAGGTGAGGCCTAAATGGCTGCATCTCAGGTGGAAACCAAAGTTACCACAAGAAGCCGCTGTATTGAGAAACTTAGACAAGACATTATCGACAATCACATAGAGATAGGGCGAGAGAGCACAACCCTGATGGAGGCCTCTGGAGCTTGAGAAATAGCCCGCCGATTCCTTGTTGACCGAGACCATGAAGGTGTCCGTAGAAATGCACTTCGAAATATATGTAATTAACAACGCTGGTAAATGCATAGCCTGCAAAACACAGATAATAAAATCCCAATCAACAGTATCAAAAGCCTTAGCAATATCCAGTTTGAGCGTAAAGCCTTTTACTATCTCTATAGCAAGCATGACATTCTCTAAGAGTAGACGTCCTTGAACAAATGCGCTTTGGTTTGACGGTAGACGTCCTTGAAAAAATGCGTCTTCAATCTGTTTGCCAATATTTTGGATATGATCTTGTAGATGGTGTTGCAGCAGGAGATGGGACGGTAGTCGGTGATCGATTGAGGATCCTAGCTTTTTGGGATTAGAGAAAGCAGTGTTGCGTTTACTCCATGAGGCATATGGCCATATAGAAAGAAAAACTGGACAACAACTATCACATCATCACCCACAATCGCCCAAGATGATTTAAAAATTCACGTGTGTAACTGTCGGGACCCAGAGCCTTGTTAGTTGGCATGGTGAAAAGTGCGTCTTTAATCTCATTTGGTTGAACCTGTGAACACAAAAAAGCAACATGAGATGGACATTTGTAGGAGAATAAGGAATCAAGTAAGGGAGTTGGAAGAGGGTTGAGCAGTGGAGCGGATTGTAGGAAAGTTCAGAAGTGGGTGGCGGTTGTTTCTTTGATGGAAGCTTGGTCCATGACAAATATGCCGGAGGGAAGGCGAATACGTTTGATGGTATTCTTGGGAGCTCAAGTGTTGCCATACGGTGAAAGAAACCAGTATTCTGGTCACCCTCATGAAGCCAAGTTATACGTGAATGTTGTTTGAAGAAAAATTCTTCCGTGCGGGCAAGATGTGCCCATTCCTAAGATGCCTCGTGATATGCCTGCATGGTGTCGAGTGAGGGGTTTAGCAAAGCCTGGTCTTGACAGTGGCACAAGTGGGTGTAGGTTATCCGGGTGCAGATCGGCAAGTCTCCAAAAGTCGTACGGTTAAGATGGCGAAAGGAGGATTTTAGAGCTTTGAGCTTGGTGTGGAGGAGACACAGAGCCATTCGTGTATGATGCAACGGCATGTATGAGGACCATTGTGCTTCTACAACCTGCAAAAAAGAAGGATGAGTTGTTAAATGTGTTTGAAATTTAAAAGGTTTACGGGATGGAGTAGTGGAAGAGGTGAGGTAGACGACGACGCGAGCAGGATCGAAAACGTCATTAGTATTGAAAGTCGTGTATGATTGAGGGAACGTGGTAGCCCACTCCGCATTGACCAACGCCCTGTCCAGCTTCTTCCCTATAGGATCACCATCTCGGTTGTTGGACCATGTGAAAGTAGGACCGATGTAGGTGAGATCGGTTAGATCACAACAAGACACAAAATTCTAAACTTGCATCATGCCCTGATGTCGTGATGGCGAGACGGGATTAAAGTGCTCATAATGAGCTGGAATCTCGTTGAAATCCCCAAGGACAAGCCACGAGTACATAGTAGCGCCTTCGGCTTTCATATATGTTTCGCCATAGGTCCATGCGATCAATCTGAAAGTTGGAAGCATAAACACATGTAATTAGAACAACAACACCAGATTTGAGAGTGACAAGGACTGTGATGAGCAGAGAGGAAGTAAAAATAGGAGTAACTTCAACGCCAGGCTTTCAGCAAACCCAGATACGCCCAAGACAATGAGCGTCGTAGTTAGTGATTGCACGCCAGCCCGGGAGAGCCGCCTGCAAAATACGAGAGAAATTTTCAGATTGGACTCTAGTTTCTATAAGACAACCGAATTGGGGGGGGGGGAAGATCATAAAACCCATTGATGAACAATGTGATGCTTTCGGGATTGATTAAAACCCCAAGTATTCCAGGAAAATAATAACATATCATTAATGTCTCCGGGTGGAGGCGTGCGATTTGTTTTGGGACCAAAATTATTGGGAGGGTTGCGCATTGAGTTGGTTGGATGCTGCTCTAGTTTCGACTTGGTTCGGGTACTATAGCGTGATCTATTGATGGTATCCTTCTTCTTTTTCATCAACATCGGGATCAACTGCGAGAATAGAGAAACGAGATGGAGAGATAGGTGCATCGGCATTCATAGTGGATGGGATAGAGTCTTTTGTTGGTGATTGAGTGTTCTGGTTGGAGCGAACCACCTTTGACCATACTTCAATCGGGTCATGTTGTTGTATGGATGCTTCGACGTTGATATTGGGTTGTGTGGCATAAGCGTTTTTGATCAATTCAAGAGCTGGTTCCAGGAGAGAAACAATGGGTAGTTCGGTTGGTGGTACTTGCACAGATTGGGCAGTTTCTCGGTGTAGATTGGTAATGGGGCTTGCATGACCAGTTTTCGGACCTGTAATAGTAGAAAAAAGAACATTAGATGTATTAAACGCAGCATTAGCATCAGCAATAATCGAGCTAGAAGTAAGAGGCAGTGTTGTTTGTGCAGGTTGTTCGGTTGTTGTTGATGTGGCATGGATAACGCCAACTTGCTCCTGGGATAGCGAGTTTGATAGGTCCAATGGTGGGAGTGTGATAGGAATATTAGCTTGAGCTGGTTTCTTTTTGCAATCATTTTCCTTTTGGCCCCATGTTGAGCATATGGTACACTTTGAGGGAAGCCACGGGTATGAGATTTTGATAGGTTGGTCGACACCATCTAACTGAATGGCATATACAAGCGTGTTTTCCAGGTTTAGTAGTACTAGTACACGAGCCACATTGAGTCTTAAACACTTCTCTGTTTTCGGGTGGAGGTATTGTGGTTCGCCTATTATATCACTTACGAATTTTAAGCCTACACGTGAAAATAAAGAGTTAGGTACATTGTAGAAATTGACCCATAAGGGCATAGAGGATAAAAACAGTTTTTCTAGAGCTTGAAATGGTGTCCACTCTTGAACAACAAGGAGTATATCAGCAATATGCCAATATTTACGACGGCAGATACGGGCTCGCAAATCCGAAGAATTGATTTTGCATAAGACTGTGTCTTCAGAGAGAAATTGCACATCAATCCTGCTATTGGATCTTTCCCGCTTCCGAATACGATTCACCATGGCATGTACCTTACCAATATGTGAAGCCTCACCTACAAAATAACCAACAAGCAAGTTAGTCCATAAGGGTTGATCAACAAGAACAGATGGAGGGATTGAAGCAGTGGCTGTGTTTCCATGGATTGTGAAAGAAGGCTTCAGGATATTGGCTGAGTTGGTGATGATACTCGTCCAAGCCGGTTTGGTGGACCGAGAAGAATCAGCAGTGGTTGTGTCAGGTTTGTGAGGGTTAGAGGCCGTAGCCTCTAAGTCACGAGCAAGGGAAAGTGGTGATGCTTGGGTTGAAGCTTCACCGGTTAAGATGGATTGAGCATTGAGGACTGGTGAGTTAGGGCTGAGGGTGACGTCCGAAAAAACTCCCGACGGTGGAGTAGCTCCACCGGTTATGCCGCCGGTGGCTTGTCAAGCAAAAAAGAAAATAAAAAACCCTCGCAAATCGCCTTTAAATCGCAAAATCGGCTTTCTTTAACCCCCCCCCCCCCCCCNCCCCCCCAAAGATTAAGTTTCTTACTCGTTAGATTTTGCTATTAAAATTTTGATTTCTTGTAGCGATAACACACTCTTTTACCAACAACAAAATTTCTTACTTAACTTTTAAAATTGGTTACAAGCTTTTATTTCTACTTACAATAAAAGTTACTCTAAAAGTACCTGTATATGACTTTGACCCCACCTTCTAGTTTACTCACCCAAAACTTCTCACAAGAAATCAAGAACCAAAAAGAAAATATTCCAAATCCCAACTCAAGGCAAAAGTGACTAAACATGTAAATATGAATTCTCCACTTTTTTGTCTTTTTATACATATTCTAAACCCACGACCCTAATATTTAAATCGCGTATTTCAGTTAATCTTCTTATAAATGAAAATTTCCTTTTTCTCCACAATTGTTCTTTTTCTAGAACTCCTTATGTAAAGCTTCCGTTTTCATTATAATTCGATTTTGTTAGTTCGTATGACGTTTTGCATTTCTCCTGTGTAATATTCCAAAATCACTTCTTTATCTATATGAGAATTCCTCATGGATTCAAAATGCCAAAAGCACTAAGTTCTAAATCTAAAGAACTATGTGTGATAAAATTGCAAAAGGATCATTGTATGGGTTAAAACAATCAGGACGTATGTGGTACAATTGTCTTAGCGAACACTTAAACAAAGGAAGGATATGTAAACAATCCTATATGCCCATGTGTTTTCATCAAGGAAACAACAAATGGATTTGAGATTATTGCGGTATATGTAGATGATCTAAACATTATCAGAACTCAAAAAGAAATACAAAATGCATCGAATTATCTAAAAGGAGAATTTGAGATGAAAGATCTAGGGCAGACAAATTTTTTCTTGGACTACAAATTGAACACTCACAAAAGGGTATATTTGTGCATCAGTCCACATATATAAAAAGAGTATTAAAACGCTTTAACATGGATAAGGCAACTCCTCTAAATACTCCCATGGTCTTTCGTTCACTAAATGTTGAAAGTGATCTTTTTAGATCATCCGAAGAAAATGAAGAGATACTTGGTCCTGAAGTATCATATCTAAGTGCTATTGGAGCTCTTATGTATCTTGCAAATTGTACTCGACCTGATATATCATTTTCCATTAATCTTCTTGCAAGGTTCAGTTCGTCACATACTCGAAGGAATTAGAATGGAATTAAACATGTCTTTCGATACTTGCAAGGGACCACTGATTTAGGATTATTTTATACTAAAAATCCAGATGAAAAATGGTTGGTTTTGCAGATGCAGGATATTTATCAGATTGACAAATAGCCCGATCACAAATCGGATATGTTTTCATAATCGGAGGTACTGCTATATCATGACGTTCCTAGAAAATTACAAGATATTTATCACATACTATAGCGTGTCATCTCGAATACGCAATGCTTAATACCAATAATATGTGCCCTTTAATTTTCAATTTTGCCTCTAAAGTAATAGTCGCTTTAGTTATTCATGACGCTATGTTAAATTCCCGTGAAAACTTACTATATCACTCAAGAACAAAAAAAAAATCCAAATCCCAACTCAAAGCAAAAGCAACTAAAAAAGTAAATTTGAATTCTCCACCTTTTTGTCTTTATATATATATCCTAAACCCACAACCCTAATAGTTAAATCACGTATTTCTGATAATCTTCTTAGGGTTGACATTACTAGACCCCCCCAACTTTCTACATCCAAATTATTCCCCCCCCCCCAACTTTTTTGCTCATCGTTTTAATACCTGAACTTTTTTTTTTTCGATCCAATCCCCCTGAACATTTTGAAAAACTTAAAATCATACCTATGTAATTAATCTAATTAAATAGCGATTAAAATTTTAAAATCACATTTTAAAATCGTGTTTTTTTGGTTAAGTGTACCTTACCCGAAATTAATTTTTAAAACAAACCCATAGCCAAAATTGATTTTACCCACCACCCAAACCCAAAATTGATTTTAACCCAAAGCTAAACCGAAATTAATTGTAATCTAATTAAAATAGCGATTAAAATTTTAAAATCGTGTTTTCCATTATTTCAGGGTTTGATAAGTGCTTTAGAAGCAGAATTGCCGCAAGTTGAACATAGGAGATGTGTCAAACACATTATCGAGAAACTGTAAAAGAGACATGCTAAAAAAGAAATGTTAAAGCCGCTTGGTTGGGGACTTGCTTGGAGCTACAACGAGACGGAATTTTCAGAGAAGTTACGGAGGGTAAGAGATTACAACTTGGCACTTTATGATGATGTCATGAAAGAGAAAACGAAGACGTGGTGTAGAGCGTTCTTCAAAAATAAAGGGGTTTTTTGTGAGAACGTCGATAATAATGCGACCGAGTCGTTTAACGCAACGATCACAAAATCTAGGGCGAAGACATTAGTCCCTATGCTCGAGATGGTGAGAAGACTAGCAATGGTAAGGATAAGTAAAAGGAGTAGGAAGGCACAAAATGATCAAGGCAATTTTTCTAAGTATGTGACGGATAGGCTAGTTTCAATGAAAGATGATGCGAACAATTGCAAGACATACACTGCCTCTTATGGAATACTTGAGGTACATTTGAGAGGAAATTTTTATCGTGTGAATACCGTAACGAAGAAGTGTACTTGTGGCAAATGGCAAGTAAAAGGGATCCCATGTGAGCATACTTACTCAGCTATGATAAACCAACAAATGAATGTAGAACATTATGTTTCTCTTTGCTTCTCAACGTATATGTGGAGGGAAACATATACGACTCTATATATTCCAGTTCGAGGACCAAGATTTTGGATAACTGGTAAATACAATTTAATGGTTGCTCCACCTGCACCAGTGCTCCCGGGTAGGAAGAAAAAGCAAAAGAAGGAAAGGGAAACATGAATCACCGAAGAAGAAGCCACAACATTCACAATCGCAGTCGCAGTCGTTAGGGAGACGTGGGCGGATTGTTCACTGTAAATCATGTGGTGGAGCAGGTCATAATGCTGCATGATGCATGGTTCATCCACGTAAAAGACATCGATACGATGATTCTGAAACTGTAAGATTTAAAATTAATTGTTTGTATAATATATAGAGTTGCGAACCTCTTTTTTGACATGTTGCAGGATGCATCAACAAGTTTACATACACAAACTTTGAATGTAACACAACCATCACAAACAAGTGGAGTTTGAGCTCGGTTTTTGGTCTGTTTTTGGCTGTTTTTGGTCTCGGTTTTAGGCTGGTTATGTCTCGGGTATTAGGCTGTTTTTGGTCTCGGTTTTAGGCTTCCTTTTGTGCTTGTTTCAAAGCATTTGTTTAACAACATTTCAAACGTTTGTTTAATGCAGCTTGAACTTTTAATTCTTCTTTTTTTTTTCTCATTATACCAATAAAATAATTAGCACAATTACATGTTTGCACCATCAAAATTACATGTCTGCACCACCAAAATTAGCATTATTATATAATAATTGATAATAATTATTATCTAATAAGCACCTGACAACTTGAATCAATTGTCTCCTTCACTGTGATTTATATAGTCCGATGTAATAATAATATATATTCAAATTATATAGCACAATTTTGTCCCTCACTGTCATCTCTGCAATTTGTAAATCATGGTGACTTATATAGATCTCGTTCCCACTACACCTCTGGTGGTGTAAATGAGAATAGTAATGGCGTTCGTTGGAGAATCGAGAGCTTCACAAGCTTATTCATCAGCTCTAAAGACAGTTCAAAACCTTGGTGGATATTTTTTGCTTTGAAATTGTTTGTTTTGAGATTTGATAGTGGAATAACCTTTCCCTGGCTTTGATATAATCACTGGATAAAATGATTATCATTTTCATTGATTATGCTTAGGTGGACATGTTGATAATAGCATCAAGCAAGTCTCATCCTATGACGCGAAGACACTAGAAACAGCTTTTGGTCACTGTGGACCTGTAACATGTCTTGTTGTATCTTCAGACAACAACTTCCTTGTAACAGGTTCAAGATATAACAGCAACAAGAAAAAAATTGTTCTTTGTGTAGATATTACAAGTGATGAAGCTTGGTGAAGGACAAGATATAACAGTTATGACTTTGAACCCAGACAGCTATGGTCACGGTGTAATGACCGGAATCGTGGCTGATGTAAGCACTCTAGATCCAGAGGATGGTAAGCACTCTGTCACGTGATAGCCATTGTGAAGTTTTTGGAGATGTAGCCACGCGGCTCCAGGATGGTAAGCGATGAAAGCGTCGGTTACGTCTTGACCGGTGAGATTGAGAATCGTTGCTTCACCGCCTGGATGAGATTTAACCCAATCGGAAACGTCATAGACTTTCCTTTGAATTGAAATCAATAAATCTCCAGACTTGTTGTGCTTTTTCAGATCCTCGCTTGAAATGTAACTCTTCTTCATCTTCTCCGACATTGTTGAACCAGAGAGAAAGGTGTTTTAAAACCTTTCCCTGGATTCGCAAAAATCAGAGATTCTGAATCGATTTGTTTTTCAGATCGAAATTGGTTCATTTTTAAAATTGAATTCGGGTTATAGTGATTTTAATTTCGAGATTGGGTTATGTTTAAAATTAATTTCAGTTTACTTAACCATAAAAACGTGATTTTAAAACGCGATTTTAAAATTTTAATTGCTATTTAATTAGATTAATTGCATAGGTAGAATTTTAATTTTTTTCGAAAAGTTCAGGGGGATTGGATAGAAAAAAAAAAGTTCAGGTATTAAAACGATGAGCAAAAAAGTTGGGGAAAAAATAATTTGGATGTAGAAAGTTAGGGGTGTCTAGTGATGTCAACCCATAGTGATGTTAACCCATCTTCTTACAAATGAAAAATTCCTAAAGCTTCCATTTCCATTATAATTCGACTTCTCGCTCAACTTTGTTAGTTCGTATTAACCTTTTGCACTTCTCCTGTGTAATATTCCTAAATAACTTCCTGATGCACATCTCATATCTTTTGCATCTTTAATGGAAACACTTCTATCTCATCAACAACCAACGAGTTTGCAAGGTATGGTTTAACTCATGTTTTAAGAAGAATTCATAAACAAATATTATGGATCCAATTCAAAAAGCAAATAATTGTATATGATATAAGAGGAGAATTAGAAAGTGTTGAAAAGATAAATTAGCAGTTTTCAGTGGGGTTCACCAATTGATCTACTATGCAAATGGTGATCAAGTGAACAAGAACCAAATCAGAAAACGAGATTACAGTTATAAAACAAAAGATCAACATGCATCAGATAGTTTTAAACCCTAAACTAAGCATGAAAACGAAGAAATCATAAGCAAAGCATAAACTTAATAAGAAATATGGGTTTGATAAACAATGAAAATTCAAAGGGAAAAAAACAGAGAAAAACCTAAGAGAAAGATACAAAAAATAAAGCTTGGGTTCAAAAGGAGTCGAATTAGAGTTTATATAGTAGTTTAGGAAATCCCTAATGTCACTAAAAGACAAATTATTAAAAAAATATAATGATTGATCTTAACCCGAAATTGGGTTGTCTTGGCTTGGGTCATCTAGTCAGGTCATCTAGTCGGGATGTTTGGGCTCGATGAGGTCATGCTGAAGTGGTCGAGCCCACTTGTCCGTGTTGGGCTCGATGTGAAATTAAGCTGCATGATCGAGCAAGAATGAGCTTGGATTGGGCTCGATGTGGTGATTGAGCTGGGCTCCCTGTGGTGATCGAGTTGGGATATTGAGTGGAAGATGGTCCGGTTGACTTGGCTCGATCACGGCTTGGCTGCTGCTCGAGGCGTAGCTGGCCCGGTTGATCGATTCGAGAGGTCGCATGGTCGAGGTGATTCATGATCGAGCCGAGGCGGTTTGTGATCGAGCCGACTTAGCCCGGTTGATCAAATTCGACTCGAGGTGACGTTGAGTTGGCCTTTCCTTTTCCTTCTCCAAAATTACAATGATGTTCCGAAAGCTACCTAAAGTCCTGAAATATCTCCAAAATGTGCATGTATGCTAATGCAGAACTTCCTAAAAATGCAACTTTACTAAGAAAGTCTTATGAATGCGACATCTTGAAATCAAAATGACCCTAAAATGATTGTAAATGACTTTTCAAAACCACTAAAATGCAGAGACATCAACTCCCCCAAAATAAATCCTTGCTTGCCCTCAAGCAAGTAATTTAGAAGCATGGAAGAGAAGCTTGAAAATGGGAACTCATAACCAAAATATGCTGATAAAATAGGGAATATCAATGTCCAGGTTACTAATTCTATAATGCAATCCTATCTCATCCTACTTAAAAAATTTAGCCATACTCATCAAAGTTCAATTTGGACTAGTTCCAATCCTACACAATGCATTCAAATCCATCTATATCTTTAACATTCATTAAAAAATAACCATGGATCAAGTTATGCACATTCATTGAACTCATTTGGCCAAGGGACTGGTTAAGGTACAAAAATGGCCCCTTCATGCATCGGTTAGTAATTCAGAACATGGCTCTCTTAAAAAGGGAATGAGCTTTAGCATAATGCTAAAGGTAAGAACACTTAGATACATAAAAGAACATAATCCCATCTACCCGGAGTCATTTAAATTTTCCTAATTCTAAACCTAGTAGGAGAACCTAAATCTACCATTTAAAGTTCGAAGTGATCTTCATTGTTCAAAAACTTTCCCTTAACGATTCTTAGGAGAGGTTTCTCTCTTTATCAATCTCTAGCGGATTGGGGACTTCATGATTTTAACACCTATGGCTCCTGATCTTTTGCATTTCTCACTAACTTCTTGGGTCTTTTCCCTTTTTCTTATCATTTCGTTTTCTGTTTTCGCACCAACCATACTTCTCATATTAGTTCCCCCTAAATCCTTTACTAGACTATTTTGCTTTATTTTCCTTTTTTCCATTCCCCCCTAAGATTTATAACCATTCCCCTTTCTTTTACCAGATTCCCAACATGTTATCCTTTTTTCAAACCAACCCCAATACCCAGAATCAAACCCCACCTAGTCCTATCTAGTCCAAAAAGTGTGAATTAGAACTACATGAGTTTTCATTCCTGTTAGTTTGAACCTAACACTTTCTACCAAGTTCATTCCATGAAAAGTCCTAACACTCAGTAATTGATAAATGGCTTGAAAGAAGGCAAGGTTCAAGGGTGGGGAGTCTATTTGGATTAACAAGAGTGGTGAAACGGTAGAAGATAATCCAAATATGTGTATGCTTTCCATGAGTTCGAATCCAGCACATAAACATGATAATTAAATGTCAATGTTAGGTTCTAATAAGTAGAGATAAAATTCATATCACAACATTCTTCAGAAAGGAAAGGATCATGCAATTTCACATTCCAAGTATGGTGCAGTCTTACTTCATATTAAATCAGGATGCATTAGATAACTAATAATCGGGGCATTAACACTACCTAAGGAAACAACATACATACAAGGTTGCTATCATCCTAGTTCCTGATAGTAGGATTTTACTCCTAAAAAGGGCTATCAATCAACCCACGTTGTAGTATGGCTTTTATGTCAATCCATAATGGGAAAGCACTAAGCAGTGAGAATGTGTTGGATGCTTTAAAGTCAGGCTGATATTAAAAAGGGTTTAGGTGCTAAGGGTCCTAGGTGCAACAAAAGTAAAAATGCATAAAACAGAGAAATGCTG
>OVBE01003909.1:0-25472 GCA_900406425.1 Iberis pinnata | reverse complement strand
GGATGTCGACCTGTGGAGAATGGCTCAAAGGGAAGATGAGTCTCTCCGAGATTTCATCAAATGATTCAAGGTCTTAATATCAAGAGTCATCAAGATAAGTGATAAGGTATCCGTAGACGCACTCCGAAAAAATCTCTGGTACAAAAAGAAGGTTAGAAAGTGGATAACTCTCGAAAAACCGCTTTCAATCCAGGATGCTTTTCATAAGGCCATGGATTTCGTCACCATCAAAGAGTAGATGAAAGTCCAATCGATGAAGCATAAATTAGCAAAGGCATCTGCAAAAGACGCTCGAACCGAGCATAAATCTAAAAAGAAAAATCCTGGTAACAAGAAGTACGTCTATCACGAGGGAGAAGACCTCCAAGGAGCACATAACTATACCATCAACCCATCATCCGAACAAAGAAGATAATCAGAAAATACCTGGACCTGAAACGTCTCTTACGATGAAAACACCTTCTATGAGTTCCAACAAACGAAGGGTCACTCCACGGTGAACTGAAAATTTCTCAAAGCAAGACTAACGGCAAAAATACTCAGGGGGAGATGTCAGAAATATCTGGCGAAAAGTGACCTCATCAAAGAAATTATTCGACCACCTAGGTCTGACCAGGCACAGCCGAATAACAACACATCCCAGGGTCCTAGTGAAAGGGAAACACATAAGAGAATATGAGGACAAAGTCACCAACTTCAATCGTCACCGAGTGAACATGATAATAAGAGGGTCGCAATACTATCAAGACAACGTCTATGCTATAAAAGAATATCATCGAAAAGTTGAATCGAGCGCCAACTGGCCCGATCACCTCCTCTTCACATCTTTCTATTTTCCGAATAATGCTATTATTTTTTAGAATACCGCAGCTGTTGGAATCGACACCCCTCATAGCAATCTTCTTGTAATCGATTTTATCATAAGAGACCTCGAGGTCACAAGAATCCTCGTAGACATAGGAAGTACCGTAAATGTTATCTTCTGTGATATGCTATACAGGATTGGAATCAAACTGTCCGAGGTCACGCCCACGACAAAACAACTCACTGGTTTCTCTGGCACAACAACCATGACTCTCGAATCAATTCAACTTCCGGTCGTAGTAAAAGAAGTAACCAAAATCGTCGATTTTGCAAAAGTCGACCATCCCACCATCTATAACGTAATCGTCGGAACACCATGGATAAACTCCATGAAAGCGGTCCTATCAACTTACCAATTAGGCATCAAGTTCCCAACGCCCCATGGAATATCCGTGATTTGGGGATGTTAGAAACAAGCAAGACTCTGCTTTCTAATGGAAAAAACTAAGACGGGTCAAAACGACACCGGCAATCAGACCCATACGAGCAAAGGCAACTCAACCACTGACCAAAATCGCTTCGGACAAAGCTGACAACGCTTCAGAAAATGGCAAACTAGATTCATCAAATCGAGAAACGGCTCAACTTGACAAAGGTAACAACGCCTCCAAGCCCAAAATATGAGACAGAAAGGTGCATCTACTGCCTCAAAAATTTTTCAACCAAACTGTAGCNAGTTGACCGGAACCGGGGTGTTACAGTAGCCACCACAGTGAAAACGGACGATGCAGCATCGTCAAACAAGTAATCAAACTCACGGTAACATACTGAACTATGATTCAGCTTGATCCCCAAAAAAGGTAGTAGGAAGTTTTTCGAAAGAAAAGTACAGTTGTCTCCCTCTCTAAAAAAAATGAGGGGAGTGGGTACGTATACGTATACTCGTATACTCAAATATTTCAAAATATCCATAGTCCTGAACTCGATATTTTCTAATCTTTTCGGTAATAAGAAAAACGCATTTCTACTTAGAAAATTTTACCACCCTCTCTTGCCACAAGCACATTCGACACATTACGAGTAAGCACAACAATCCATGGATCACATAAAAACGCCTAAGGAATAACTCGAACCGCTCACATGCAACATTTTACGAAACAACTTTAACAAAATAAAACGCGACAACATTTTACGTCACAACTTTTGCAAAATTAAACTCCACAACTTTTTACGAAACATCGTTCATAAAATTAAACTCGAAAACATTTTACATAACACCTTTCGTAAAAATAAACTCGATAACATTTTGCAGAAAAACTTTCGTAAAATTAGGCTCATCAATATCTTATGATACAACATTCTTAAAATCAACAACGCTTACAAAACGACTCACGTAAATAAACACGAATCAAATAAACATCCAAACGGAACAACAATTTTTGCTGAAACATCTGTGGAAAAACTAAAATTTTTTTCTTCCGACGGGTTAAAACAAAGCCCTTACAGCACCGGTAAAACATCTTCAAGCCCGTGAACATTTCAAGCATGAAATGCGGCATATCAAAGAGAAATCATTGTCAGCATCTTGAGACGTCACACACACTAACATCTCATCGAACACACATCCCTTTGCAAAGACTCAAAACGATAGCATCTACCGTCATGTTTGTTGCTGATCACAAAAAACTTTCAAACTCGCACGAACACAATCACCACATACTTGATAACCAAAATGAGCAAACACTCGCTCCTTTATTGAATCTGTCGATTGGCCTGACGGACAAACCAGTCACCTAACCTTTCATAAGATCGGTTCTCACCCATCCGACACAAGGATAACAGCGCTATGAAAAAAAAAATTTGGTCAGCATTTCCAAATGACATACAAAAAATTTCGGAGAGATACTCGGTCCCCTAATGATGTGAATCTATTGCAGATTCCAATATCAAAACAAAATCAGGTTGAAATCGTAAACATGATACGTAAACTAGAATAGTCACCGTACCCCTTAAAACCGAGAGTAAACCTAGGTCTTTCCCTAAACCCAGCACAGTGGTCTCTGACATCTCTAGACATAGTATTAAAAATTGATACGAGATCCCTAAACTTGTCTCGTCACTCACACACACAAATCCGCGTAACTCGGAAATTAAAATTTTCAAAAAACTTGCGTCCGGAACAAATAATTTAAACGTAGCGACAAATCATAGAACGAAATATTAATGGACTACTTGTAATTTTGTCTCAACAACTAGACCATATATTCATATAAACATAACTTACAAAATGCTGCAGAGCGACAGGGATTCAAAGCCCCCTACGGTCAATCCTACTAAACTAATAACAGGCCACACTTGGCCAAAACCATAGAATGGGAACACACTCCCTTTGTACAAACCAGCGCTCCTCATGAGCCAAGATCGAAATAACCAGAACATAGCCCACCAAACGTCTCGGATCCTGATCGACTGCTTCCTCTTTGCCATGTACCATAGTCCCAGCGTCTTCCGAATCAGAAAAAACGAGGATCGGAGACCAACACTCCCAAATCCTTTCTTTGATTGGAGGGAATGAAAACTACGTTTTCGCGCCTCTTTATATTACCTATAATCTTGTCCATCTCGGTGTTATACGAATAGTTGGAATGTTGGGTACACCACAAGGTATCCAAAGAAACATGACATTCATGGTACTCCCCGAGGACCGATACACTTGCTTGAACATATCGTTTGGAGAAGTCTAGTCGGCCACAACAAAGTCCAGTCACCCACGACGAAGTCCAGTCGCCCACGACAAAGTTTAGTCGTCCACGATAAATTTTGATCACCCATGATGAATTATGGTTCCCCATAATGAAGTCTGTCGCTCACAACAAAGTCTGGTCGCCCACAACAAATTATGGTCACACGCGACAAAGTCTAGTCACCCACGGAAAAGTCTAGTAATCCATGATGACGAATTCTAGTAACCCACAACAAAGTATGGTCATCCGCGACGAATTCTGGTCACCCACGATGAAGTCTGGTTATTCACAATGAAGTATGGTCGCTCACGAAGAAGTCTGGTCGCCCACAACAAGGCTGGGTCACCTACGACTAGATATGGTCGGCAACGATGAAGTCAAGTCACCCACGACAAAGTTTCAGACTTTTAGCCATCAATTCTGCCTAACTCACCTAACCTATACCTTGCAAGAACACTTTAACGATTCTTACGTGCTGGGGGGCTAATTGTTGGGGTCAAAAAACGGTCACGACGAAATCAATGTCTAAAAGCTTTCAAGGGAAAGTTAGTCACACGATCCGAACATCAAACCGTACTAGTTGTATCATCCCAACTAATAGAACNCACTTTAACGATTCTTACGTGCTGGGGGGCTAATTGTTGGGGTCAAAAAACGGTCACGGCAAAATCAATGTCTAAAAGCTTTCAAGGGAAAGTTAGTCACACGATCCGAACATCAAACCGTACTAGTTGTATCATCCCAACTAATAGAACAAGCCGCAAGACTTCCAAAAAGTTCTCGTACATTCAGCTAAATAAACTAATTAATCTGCAATACTTCCGAAAAATCATAAGGAATATGTTTCGGAAGAATTGGATAACAAACGTCAAATAGCTAAGCGATTTTCTTCGTACTCTTTTGTTTTAGTCGAGAATGTTTTTTCCCACCAGATTTTCCTATCATTAAGGTTATAACGAGGCAAGATAATATGCTTATGTCCGATGTTGGGGACAAAGCTAGCGTACTCGAAATCAGTACGAAAGACCTGGACAGATATGTTTCAGAACAACAAGCAAACCGTNTTTCGGAAGAATTGGATAACAAACGTCAAATAGCTAAGCGATTTTCTTCGTACTCTTTTGTTTTTAGTCGAGAATGTTTTTTCCCACCATATTTTTCTATCATTAAGGTTATAACGAGGTAAGATAATATGCTTATGTCCGATGTTGGGGACAAAGCTAGCGTACTCGAAATCAGTACGAAAGACCTGGACAGATATGTTTTAGAACAACAAGCAAACCGCNCAAGCAAACCGTGATCTTCAGATAAACTCATTAGTTCAGGATATTATTTACGAACACTTTGGTCCCAAACCTTACCACTAACGGACAATACATTTACGATACATGTTAGCGTATGTTTTTGGTATACGTTTAGCTTGCCAACTGGCACCATACGTTTTGTATCACCTCAGACAATTCATCTCTCATTCCGCATCGATTTGGCTTTCCATTGGAATTCTGCAATAAAAATCATAAAACTCGCATAAGTCCCGAAGTAATTGTATAAACAGTTCCGGTTATCCCAAACACCAAGATCACCTTAGCTATACGATTATTTCCTACGATCTGTGGAAGAATCGTGAAATATTCTCGTATGGAGTTAATCGTATAAAAAGATAATGGTTTGCCAAAACGCCAAGGATAATCTGAACTATACGATTAAAATCTTCATTCTTCAGAAAGGTCATAACGACGCGCTATTATTTACAAATCGTATAAAACGATAAATGATTAACTTAAACGTTGATGCTATCTCGCTCATACGCTCGATATAATCTTTCCTCAAAGTCTCAAACGTATCATTGTATGAAAGCTTGGTTCTCCGATGAGAACCGTAAAAATTTCCTAAACCGTAAAAAAAACCAGCAAGGCCTAAAACAAGATAACGGCCTACTTACGACTATAGAAGAGAATAGAGCCCAAGGAAAATGACGATTGAAGCTTGTCCTAGAAGCCGTGAAGAAATCCAAAAACGGAAGATTTTTGCAAAAGAATAAACCAGAAAAGGAGATTTCCGCGGAAGAATGGAAGACAAAAAAACAAAGATGGATCAACCCTGAAGCCTATATAAGAGAGATGAAGATAATCGGCAAAAACACGTTGAATTCGCCACACCAAAACACTTAAGGCTTTTAGACTGGTTTATGTGTTCTTTGCGAGCTATGACTCAATTAGGTTATCAATTTTCGTTGTTAGATATAGGATACTCGCATACATATTCTTTCAAGCGAGACTATCATCTGATTGTCACACGCTCATACGATTCAAAATAAGAAACCTCTCCCGCCCTCTTTTTCATATTCTTAAATTTGTATTTTTATTACTTGTTTGCGTATTCTGATCTTATTAACGCTTGATTCATATAAATTTGTGATCTCTGGAAAGTTAGAGTTTTCTCTGATTTGTCGTAACTAACGGAAATCGACAATGCAAATTTTGGTTCCCACAAGAAGATTAATCTAATTTTATCTTTTGAGTTGAGAATTAGTTTCATAATAACTCTTGCATGATAATCTGAGCTGTTGAACCTGAATACCAATGGATTTTCTAACACCTAGCATTTTAGTTTATTGTTTTACTTTAGCTTTAATTACTGTTTTATTTTGCAATCACTTACAAACAACATATATTTTGTCCTAGCTATATTTGATTGTAAGATTGATAGTGCAGCTTTGGTCTATGTGGATTCGATTCCCTAATATACTATTGTATTGGTTGTGCACTTGCGTGAAAAGATGTGGGTTAAAATCTGAGTGTATCAAGTTTCTGGCGCTGTTTTCGGGGACCAATTGTGTTGCCTATTAGTTTAACAGCATCTCTATTGGGAGTTTCTCCACATGAGTTTCTCAAAATAGATATATGTTTAAGTATATAAAAATATTATTATTTAATTATGATTATCTTAAAATGATGAGAAATCCATACATACTTATATATATGTAAATTGAGAAACTCAAGCTGAGAAACTCCCACTGGAAATGCTCTAAGATTAGAGTTTAGTCTAGGAAACTAAGTTTTACTTTTTCTCTTACTTTATTTATATAGGTCATGGCCATGTATTAGAATAATTGGCTACAGGAGTAGGAGGACACATTCGAAGAGAACATTCAAGATGAGGAGGAGCCATTTGATGAGAGCGTGCTTATTCCAGAGCAAAAAGTAGAGTTAGATTATCTTGAAAAGAATATCCAACACTACCGAGGAGAGTTATATATGAGACCCTTTTACTACACATCCTCTTACACCAAGCAATTCTTGAGGGAAAAGATCTGACGTTTGAAGAGACAAAGGTAGCTGATAGACTTGACGAGGTAATATATTAGGTTCCACCAAGCCAACTAAAAGGTATATTTGAGTTTAACTTTGATTTTCATGATTATGAATTATGTCACATGCATTGAAGATATAACTTCTAGTTTGCATACACCCATGATTCTTGATGATTGTTATGATTTGATATATGAGTCTCAAAAACTAGATACTATGAGGTTTAAAACACTTACTAGGAATTATGATGAAATATGCTATGACTTTCATGATCTCAAGTTAAGGTTTTCAATGCACGATGAGCTTGGTGGGAGGCAACCCGCCATGTTAGTTTTTCTTTTCTTTTTCTTTTACTTTTCTTTTTCTTTTTCTTGAGTCATGTCTTACTATTTTCTTGGATTTATTTTCACATTGGGACAATGTGAAGTAAATTTGGGAGAGGGTGTAAGGTTACTAACACTATTTACGTTTACTTTGGATGTTTTATCATTTTGCTGAAATTTTTCAACATTTTTCGATTTTATTGAGTCGAGTCTAAGGAATCATGAGCATAATCTTTGATGATCACTATCCTAGTGTGAGTTTGAATCTGATTTCTATTGACTACTGGCTTAGGTTAACTATTGTGTTTGATTTGGTAACCCATTGGTTGATTGATACGCTTGTGAAAGTTTATGTCTTTTGTATTGTTGATGATTTAATACTAGCTCTAACTTTGTTATGACTAACATGATCTTAAATTCTCTTATTTATGGTGTTGGCATACTTTGAACTAGGTACTTTTGTCTTCAGACCTCTATAACCAATAGTTCTTTTAGTATGATCTCGATCCCCTTCTTATTCCCTTCCAAAAGGTAAAAGAGGGATTGAACAGCGGGTCTCGAAATCCATTTCCTCATCCCAATAAACATATTGCATAAAAAACAATAAAAGAATCAAAGCGGAAGAAATATCTTAGAAAAAGAGCATATTGAAAAGATAAAGATAAAAAAGTGAGAAAAGGAGAAGAAAGAGACGAGATCAGAAGTTGCTCGAATTGGTACGGGGATCCTGAATGAAAGAGAATTCTAGTGCGTTGATCGATACCCCATACGTAAGAATGCACTTATTTGTACTTAATTGAATTTAGAGAGCTCATTGAAATGACTTGATTATTTGATTGATTGGAGATTTAAAGTAAGAAACATATTGTTAGCTAAGTGGTGGTGTACATTTCATCTGAAGTGGTTGTCTTTGATTAGTGTCTTTGGTTTTTGGTATTTAGACTTGGAATTTCTGAGATACTGCGAGTTCCCGTGTAGTCCTTTTCAAACCTCTTCTCATGATTTTTTTTTTTTTGCTTGAGGACAAGCAAAAGGCTAAGTATGGGGGAGTAGATATACTCGGGTTTTTACGTGGTTTTACTACTTCGTTTAGAGTCTTTTATCAACTCAAGTTGCGTTTTTAGAATCTTTTAGTCGTTTATCGATTCCTTTCAAGTTTTAGGTGGCTTTGGAGAAGATTGAAGTGTTTTGGGATGTTTTGGATGCCGATTGGCATATGCCGATGTAGAGTCCTGTAGAATGATCAGAAGTTTACCAATGTTTGAAGATGTTCACATGGATGGATGAAGCTGAAATTTGGACACACAAGATACATGTGAGTTATCTTTCATATTGAAGTGGTTTGAAGTTAATCGATCGGTGCAATCAAGAGTTATGGAGATTTTACTAAAGACTGGTCAAGCTCACTCGCAGAAAAAGGTCGTGGAAAGCATCCTGATTGTTCTGGCACTAGACCGATCAATCGAAAGTCCCTCGAAAACTCTGAACCAATAGACCGAACGGTCTGGGATTGGACCGATCGGTCCAGAAACCTGGACTGCACAATTTTTGCACATAAATTATATTTTGCCCAATTTTAGCACGGAAGGTCCCAAGAAGATTCCCTTTCTCAAGATTTTGTTTATTCCAATTAAAAAGGAAATTAGAACTTATTTCTAGGTCAACCTTTATTCAACTTTATTTTGATGTTTTATTTTTAGTTATAACTTTTATAGAGGGAGACGAAATCAAAATCATGAACTTCTTTTGGAGAAGATTTTTGAACCCTCTTTTATTTATATTATGCAATTGTTTTCTTTATCTTTGAATCTATGATGCTTGTTTCTTTGAACATGTTTGAGTAGTTGCATAGTTTGGTTGTTTTAGGGTTTCCTAGGGAAACCGGGTTTGATAGTTAGGGTTATCGGAAAAGGATTATATTTTTTAGATTTTTAGTCTATATTTGTTCTTAATGCTTTAATTAGCTTTATCACCTAGTTCGTGATAATAGGTTGATAAATACAAAGAGATTTGGCTTAAGAATATGACCAAGTCAATATGCTCCGAGAGTATTGTCTTAGATGTTTATGAACATATCGAATCATAACTTATTGTATGTTTGAATTATCTAAATATTGCGAGACTTTGTCTTTAGTAATTCAAACATAGATTATTAATACTTTGAGAGGAGATTAATCTAATTATGTCTTTTGAGTTGAGATTTAGTTTCATAATAATCCATGCATAATAATTTAAGCTGTTGAACCCAAATATATGTGGATTTCTTAACACCTAGCGTTTTAGTTATTGATTTACTTTTGTTTTAATTACTGTTTTATTTTGCAATCACTTGCAAACAACATCTATTTTATCCTAGATATGTTTGATTCTAAGATTGATAGTGTAATGTTGGTATCTGTGGATTCGATCCCTAATATACTATTGTGTTTGTTGTGCACTTGCAACGAATATATTTGGGTTAAAACCTGAGTGTATTAAGTTTTTTGCACCATTGTGGGGGCCAATTATGTTTCCTATTAGTTCAAGATTAGAGTTTAGTATAAGAAACTAAGTTTTTCTATTTCTCTTACTTTTTATTTATTATATAGGTCATGGCCATGTATTACAATAATTAGCTACAAGAGTAGGATGACACATTTGAAGAGAACATTCAGGATGAGTAGGAACCATTTGATGTGAATGTGCTTACTTCAAAATAAAAAAAGTAGAGTTGGATTATCTTGAGAAAGAATATCCAACACTACCAAGGAGAGTTATAGCTGAGACACTTTAACTAAAGATCGTCTTACATCAAGCAACACTTGAGGGAAGAGATAACACATTTGAAGAGATAAAGGTAGCTGATAGACTTGACGAGGTTATATATATTGGGTTCCACCAAAGAAACTAGAAGGTACATTTGAGTTTAACTCCAAATTTGATGATTATGAATTATGTCACATGCCTAGAATTGAAGATATAACTTCTAGTTTGCATACCTCCATGATTGTTGATGAATGTTATGATTTGATATATGAGTCTCAAAGATTAGATACTATGAGGGTTGAAACACTTACTAGGAATTATGATANATTATGTCACATGCCTAGAATTGAAGATATAACTTCTAGTTTGCATACCTCCATGATTATTGATGAATGTTATGATTTGATATATGAGTCTCAAAGATTAGATACTATGAGGGTTGAAACACTTACTAGGAATTATGATGNCGAGGTTATATATATTGGGTTCCACCAAAGAAACTAGAAGGTACATTTGAGTTTAACTCCAAATTTGATGATTATGAATTATGTCACATGCCTAGAATTGAAGATATAACTTCTAGTTTGCATACCTCCATGATTATTGATGAATGTTATGATTTGATATATGAGTCTCAAAGATTAGATACTATGAGGGTTGAAACACTTACTAGGAATTATGATGGAATATGTCATGACAATCATGATCTCAAGTTAGGGTTTTCAATGCATGATGAGTTTAGTCAACTTCTTAAAAAGTCTTTCCTAGGAGATGTGCTTGATGTAGATAAAATCTTGAGTGATTTAAAAAATCTTAAGGTTGAGATGGACTTTAGAAGTGAGAATGATGTGTTTTATATGATTGATGGAGATGAAGTTGACTACTTTGTGTTGAACTCATTTAAACCTGAAGTTGGTTTTATTTTTCCATCGAATGCATTTTGATTCTCATGAACCTCTAGTAATCAATGAGCAATTCATGATTTATGCTATATATGTAGTCAGCTTCTTTGATGAGATTGATGTCTTTTTGCCATGGGAAAAATTGTATTTCATTGTGCTTATGTTCTTTTGCACTAACAGGAGAAGGTCTAAAGGTGCATTGGCTCAGCCATTTGATTCTCAAGATTAGCACATTGTGCTCCACAATCAAGCTAACGACTATAAAAAATTGTTTGGTGGGAGGCAACCCACCCAGGTTAGTTTTTCTTTTCTTTTTCTTTCCCTTGAGTCACGTCTTATTCTTTTTTTTTAATTCCCACCGGGACGATGTAAATTAAGTCTAGGAGAAGGTGTAAGTTTACTAACACTATTTACGTTTATTTTTGATGTTTTATCATTTTGGTGAAATATTTCAAAAAGTTTTGGTTTTATGGAGTCAGGTCTAAAGAATTATGACCAGAATATGCAATAATTACTAGCCTAGTATGAGTTTGAAACCGATTTTTATTGACTACTGACTTAGATTAACTATTGTGTTTGATTTGGAACCCCATTGGATTGATACGCTTATGAAAGTTCATGTCTTTTGGATTGTTGATGATTTGATGCGCGCTCTAACTTTGTTATGACTAACCAGATCCTAAATTCTCTTATATATGGTGTTTACATACTTTAAAATAGGTACTTTTTATCTTCAGACTTATGTAAAACCAAGAGTTCTTTTGTATGATCTCGATCCTCTTCACTTTCCCTTCAAAAGGTAAAAGAGGGATTGAACAACGGGTCTCGAAATCCGTTTTATCATCCCATAAAACATACTACATAACAAAGAATAAAAGAAGCCAAGCGAAAGCAAAAGCTTAGGAAAAAGAGCATATTGACAAGCTCAAGATAAAAAGAAGTGAGAAAAGGAGAAGAAAGAGATGAGATCAGAAGTTGCTCGATGGTCAAATTGGTATGGGGATCTTGAATGAAAGAGTTTTCTAGTGTGATGATCATTACACCATAGGTAAGAATGCACTTATTTGTACTTAATTTAATTTAGAGGGCTGGTTGAAATGAATTTATGGTTTGATTACAAGAAGCATATTGCTAGCTAAGTGGTGATGTACCTTTTATCTTAAGTGGTTATCTTTGATTAGTGTCTTTGGTTTTTGGTATTTAGACTTGGGTGTTTAACATACTACGAGTTCTTGTGTGGTCTTTTTCAAACCTTTTGTCCTAGTTCAGTTTTGTTTGCTTGAGGATAAGCAAAAGGCTTAGTCCGGGGGAGTTTATATACTCGGTTTTTATGTGATTTTACCAGTTTTTAGAGTCTTTTATCGAGTCAAGTTTTTGTTTTTAGATTTTTTTATCTTTTATCGATTCATTTAATGTTTTAGGTGGATTTTGAGAAGATTGAGGTGTTTTAGGAAGTTTTGGATGCAAATTGGCATATGCAGATGAAGAGTCCAGGAGAATGTTCAGAAGTTTACCAACCTTGGAAGTTGTTCCCATGGATGGATGAAGCTGAAATTTGGGTACAAGATAGCCACGTGATTTAGCTTTCATAGGAAGTGGTTTGAAGTCAATTCATCGGTGCAATCAAGATTTATATCAATTTTAATGAAGACTGGTCAAGCTGGCTCGCAGAAGAAGATAGTGGAAAACACACAGATCAGTCCGTTGATGGACCGATCGGTCAAAAGTCCCTAGAAAACTCTGAACCAATAGACCGATCAGTCTGGGATTGGACTGAGAAATCCGGATTGCACAAATTTTGCACGAAAATTATATGCTTCCCAATTTTTGCATGGAAGGGCCACATAAGATTTCATTTTCTCAAGATTTTGTTTGTTCCCTTTAAAAAGAAATTTAGAACTTATTTTTAGGTTAACCTTTATTCAACTTTATTTTTATGCTTTATTTTTAGTTCTAGGTTTTATAGAGGGAGACGAGATCAAAATCCTGAACTTCTTTTGGAGAAGATTTCTAAACCCTCTTTTATTTATTTTATGCAATTGTTTTCTTTTATCTTTGAATCTATGATTCTTTTTTCTTTGAACATGTTTGAGTAGTGTCATAGTTAGGTTTTTATAGGGTTTTCCAGAAGAAACCAGGTTTGATAGTTAGAGTTATCAAAAAATGATTAGATTTGTTAGATTCTTAGTCTAGATTTGTTCTTAATGCTTAAATTAGCTTTGATCACCTAGTTCATGTAATAGGTTGATAAATGCAAAGAGATTTGGTTTAGAAATTTGACATAGTCTAGATGAATAAGTGTCTTTGCTTGCAAGATCATTGTCTTAGATGTTTATGAACATATTAAATCTTAACCTAATGCATGTTTGAATAATTTAAGTACAACGAGAGTTTGTCTTTAGTAATTCAAACCTAAGGTTAGTTCGACAGGAGATTAATCTAATTTTGTCTTTTAAGTTAAGAATTAGTTTCATAATAACCGTTGCATGATAATATGAGATGTTGAACCTGAATACCTATGAATTTCCTAACACCTAGCGTTTTAGTTTATTGATTTACTTTAGTTTTAATTACTATTTTATTTTGCAATCCTTTACAAACTACATATATTTTGTCCTAGCTAGATTTTATTATAAGATTGATAGTGTAACCTTGACCTCTGTGGATTTGATCCCTAATATACTGCTTTGTTGTTTGTTGTGCACTTGCAGTGAATATATTTGGGTTTAAACTCAATGTATCAAGTTTTTCGCGCCATTGTCGGGTGGGGGGGGGGCAATTGTGTTGCCTATTAGTTCAACATTAGAGTTTAGTATATGAAACTAAGTTTTTCTTTATCTTACTTTTTTATTTTATTATATAGGTCATAACAATGGAATACAATAATTAGCTATAGGAGCAGGAGGACACATTCGAAGAGAACATTCCGGATGAGGAGAACCATTTGAAGAAAACGTTCTTACTCCAAAACAGAAATTAGAGTTGCATTATCTTGAAAAAGAATATCCAACACTACCAAGGAGAGTTATAGATAACACACTTATAATGTTAAGAAAACACTTTGCGGACAANCAACACTACCAAGGAGAGTTATAGATAACACACTTATAATGTTAAGAAAACACTTTGCAGAAAATAACAAGATATCACAAATCAGATGGGTCAAAACTCAATTTTTGATGTCGTCCCTTTTACATAAGAAACAAAAGAGAGAAGAAAGAGATGATAACTATTATGAAGGACGAAGCTGCAAAGTTTTGAGTAGCGTTAGGAAGCCATGGATAAGCATCTGGAAGTGGCATAACGCAGTTATCGCCATTGAAGTAAATGCGTCTAGGAAACGCCCATCCTTTATCGAATGTGAATTCCCATGGGTTCTTCTCGAAGAGAAGTTCTGACTGTACATTGCCTAATGGACCGGCTTCGCTCAACATATCATTATAGAACTTGATTCCCCAGAGCATGGCTGTGTCATCTATAATATAAGATCCAAAATATAAAATTATTGACCTACAAGAAGCTGCCTATGTCACAATCTAATAAGCTTGTTTGTTATCTAGATTAAGAAAAGAAAAAAAAAAAACAGTATTTGATATTGGTTAGCGCCAGGCTTTGACCATATTTCTTGATAGAACCGGTCTAGAAAATAAATAAGGAAGGCCACCAATTAGGGCAAAAACATCTATAAAGTATTTTTGCTGAAATTTTAAGACTTTTATATTATAAGTATTATAAATTGTAGATGTTTTTGCAAAAATAATATTTATTTGGGGTTTTATGATAGTAAACCAATTTTAATATATCTCATTTAAATATTTTGTTTGTTTTACATTAATATTTAAATCATATCGAGTTGCTAGTTCGACACTATTCTAATAGATAAGAAGCAACATATGACTTACTTATCTCAGCATAAGGATTGAGTGGTTTATAGTTAAAGCTAAAAAGTTGAGTGAGATTGTCGAAGTTGGGATGCTGAGCGACCAAATTCCATTGCGTGTAATTCATATTATAGTTAAAGTTTGTGATTGCGATCTTCACTCGCCAATATTGTTTATAGTTTGTTTTTACATGCCAATGAACTCTAATGGGACACATATGTTGGGTACATTGCAAGAGCTGCTCGTGTTTGTTCATTCGTGAAGAAGTTCGTACTCTCGAAGCTATTTCTGAACTGTTACAATATATAACTGAGAAAAAGAAGAAAAAAAAGAAACCCAAGATTGAGTTTCAAAGTGAATAAGAACTTACTCGACACATGTACCATTTTGACATCCACAAGAACAAGTTGAGCATGGTACTATTGTCTTGTTGTAGAAGGATGAGAGTGAGACACAACAAGTAGGAGTTTTCTTGGCTAGAAACTGTGAGTATGTGCACGTCATGTTCCATGTCACTAATTAACAACACGAAATGTGAATACATAATAAGGAAGGAAAAAAACTAGAGCAGATCCTGATAACAAGGTGAGCAAATATCAGTTTGCGGCATTTGTTTCAATTTTAAAATTTTAGTTAAGAAAATAATGTATTTAAAAAATATATATATAAATATGGTCTATTTTTTCGTTGTAAATTGCTGCCTCTAATATCTTTCAAAAAATAAAATTAGAAGCAAACATTTAAATCAAAACTTACACCAAGCTTGAGTTACTCTAAGTTTATCTGAAGACACGAATTGGGTTGGCTTAACTTTGTTTGCGGGGCCGCAAGTGTAACCGGGTCCTGGTACCTTCAAAGTGACGTTCCTTGGTGCTCTGACTGTTGTATTAGTTGTTCCAGATTGACCAACAACAATCCGAAACGAAGAAATAGCGGTTGTGGGATCTTGTGCCCACGAGCTAATCACACCGCCTCTGCAACAATTGGATATCTGTTGGGTAAAAGGTGCTCCTGGTAAAAGGTCTACGACGGTCGGAGTTTTCTTGCAACAATGAGGAATGTTGCCCTTGAACTTAGAACAATCTCCTTGTTCTGTCGCTTGCGCACCAACCATATTCCATATCACTTCTTTCTTGTACCAAGTCCATCCTAATTTCCACCCAGGAGACTGAATGTGACGAAATTGTTGGAAATTATACATTGTAACAATAGCCTGCAGATAAAACAAGATTACATAGAGAAATATTAAGAATTTGAGTGAAATAAAGTTATATGATTTCTTTCCTCGTAACCATCAGAAGTCCAGCTTATAATATCCCATTTTATGGTAATGTTTCCATTTGGATCAAGAGCATCATAAGCTTCTGCTTAGAAGATAATACTCATTAATTGATTAGATTGAAATAAAAGAAACGATCAAAGGCCACAGAAGTTGACAAACATAAATTCAGGCAAACCCAGAAAATTTTTTATCATCATTATATGATTTCATTTACTTTTCCTCGATTTAAAGGGTTTTTCAAAAACAATACCCATTATCACAGAGTGCAAAAGAACCAAAATCCTGAAAAAGATTTGCCAAAAAAAAAAAACTTCTTATTTTTTGTTTTTAAACCAAACCTGTTGTAGTAAAGTTGGTCCAAGAAATGAGAAACAGAAACAAAACCGATAATTTGGAGAAGCAAATGTCCATTTCTCTGGTCTCTGCTCTTTGATAAACCGTTTCTTGATCTCAAAAGGGAGAGAGAAACAGAATCGGTTAGTTAACTTTAAGACTTGGGTTGCACTTAGAGCCAAAGATGTTTTGTTCCTTGTTTTGATTGGTCTTTTATTAGTTAATGTTTTGTATATTTAAAGATTATTAACGTGTGTCACCACTACAAGAAATGGATTACTAAGGGCATGTTTATTGGTACGACAATTTTAGAAGTCCTTAGACTATAATAATAATATTTGTGTTTTAGAACAATTTTAAAGACTTTGGTTAAAAGATATGATTATTAGTGGGACATTTTAGTTGTTTCTTAGGTGAATTTTTTTTTCTTTTTTAAACTTAATTACAAAACCAATGATAATTACAAAACAGTAGACTAGAATAAACATAAGTACAAAACCAATGTAGTGATCAAAAAGACTTGTCTACCTATTCCCACAGATGCTATCTTTTATGGAGGAGGAACTGGAAACTTGCTTTGTAGATCTGATGAGGGTAAACTAGTAGTTTTATATGATGTTCAACAAAAGCTTGTTCTTGGTCAACTTGAAACACCACTTGTTGTTAAGTATGTTGTTTGGTCTAATGATATGGAGAGTGTTGCTTTGCTAAGCAAACATAGTATTGTCATAACAAGCAAGAAGCTTGTCCACCAATGCACGCTTCATGAGAAGGTAGGTGTCAAAAGTGGAGCTTGGGACGAAAATGGTCTCTTCATTTACACAACTTTCAACCACATGAAGTAGTGTCTTCCAAATGGAGATAATGGAATCATCCAAACCATTAATGTCCCAATCTATATCACTAAGGTATCTGGTAGTCATACAATCTTTTGCTTGGATAGAAATGGGAAAAACAGAGCCATATCCATTGATGCAAGTGAATATCTTTTCAAGATTTCACTTATGAGAAAGAGATATGATGATGATGATAGTCATCTCAATATTCCAAAACCAAAAATTTCATAGAGTAGTCACATACATAGAGTAGTCACATACCAAAACCAATGAGTTCCAAAACCAATGATAGTACTTCAAGTTCCAATGATTGTCGAGTAATCTACTGGTCTCTCAATTCTGTCTCTTGCTTCTAGCATTGTGAATAAATTACTGAAACAAAAACAGATAATCAATTTAAAAACGAAACAAAGATCTTCCGAGGTTACAAAACTCACAAATAATCTCAAATTCATATCAAATCGAATTTCGAATCAACTCGATCCACAAGAACAGCATTAAAACGACTAATCCACTGTAAATTGTTAGAAAAACAAAACCATGTATGATACCTTTGAATCTTCCATCAATAAACAATTGATGACCATCAAATAATAAGGAGATTACAAAACTTCTTCTGGTCTCAAACTCATTTCACAAAATCACACAAACTTCAAATCAAATCGAATCAAATGGGATATCAAATTTCTAAATGGTTTGTGATTTGTGGGAATTTCTATTACATATGAACCCAAGCTTTTTAGATTCCCACAACAATTTGCACTAAAATTGTCAATTTAGATTCCCACAACAATCAAATTGAATCTTCCAACAATCACACAAACGAATCTCTATCTTCCAACAATCACACAAACGAAGAAGAAGGAAGCTTTTGTGAATCAGAGATCTGATCGATTAAGAAAAGAGGAGAGATGATGAAGGATTCATCGAAGATCAGAGACTTACCGGACAAAAATCTCATTCAAATCGGGTCGAAAGTGTTGTCGTCGTCGGTAAAATATTTTTATATGTGGCAAAGAAGGACAAGGGTTGGACAACCTTAGTTAAAAAACGTTCTCAACAAAATAGCCTATTATTGATTTAATTTTGGGCCATAAATACCCAAGGACCCTTAATTAGGACCCGGATAAATATGCCCTAAACGCCTAAACGGGTGCTCAGACTTTTCTTTCTCTCTTCTCTCTCGAGAAATCAAATGTAGATCCAGAGCTTTGCAAGGCGTGACCCGTTTATCGCTGGCCGAGGAATAGTCTCTTCACCAATAAATCCAGCGCAGGCGATCTCCCCATACAGTCACTCCTTGTGACGGGACCTTTTCTCTATCCCTTCCCAAACAGGTTTCACCGGATCTGCCTCGCAGGAGGGCGGCAGGATATAGAAGAATAGATCTCAAGGCTAAGCTTTTTTCGGTGCCGGAAACAAAGAAATCGCTTCTCACAATAGTCGTGCAGGGGTAGCAGCCATCAGGTGGAGTGGTTTCTCTGAACTGGAAGGCGTCTTAAGATGCCTCTGTTTAGCCGAAAACCTACCTCTTCTCTCTAAAAATTGCTGCAACGATTGCAACTGTTCTTCCATCCTCCTTTCATTCTTATATGTGTGTGGATGGTGTTGGTCGTGTACCAACGCCATTTGGGTCCCACAGCCGGAACATCGGAGTTGTTATCCGGTGAAGTTTGCTGTTCGTCGACATTAGTGGCGACGCTAGGTCTTCTAGTAGCTGTTAAGGTTTCGGATGTTTGTTAGATGGATTTGGGCATGTCTCCTTCGGATGTTAGAAAGCCAAGTTTGAATATGTTTGTTTAAAGTTTTTGGACTTTGGAATTGTTTATTGGATCTGATTTGTATTGAAATTTTCAAGATGTAACTACTATCATTAATATTAAACTCTTATAAAAAAAAAAAAGTTTTGGTCATAAAAGAAAAAAAGAAAAAGAAATGTGTTACTATTTTTTCATATTATTTGACTATTAAAGATGTTTCGGAGTTTTTTTTCCTCATTTTGCTTGAAATTTGTAAGTTTATATGAAAGATTGCATTACTAATTTAATTTTTTTCATATACATTAAAAGTAAATTACTTTATCATTTTCAGTTTACATAATTTTTGACTGAACATTTAATAATTCAAAAGAGAAGGATTGATAAATCGAAATGGGTTAATACTATAGTTGTAGAGTTTTATTTATATTATTATTGTGAAGAAAACTACATTAGGTTAATTTTGCCGTCTGGTCAAATAAAATCTTGAAAAATATGAATGTTTTAAAATATAATTTGAAGGTTGTGCCGGCCATATGTTCGCGTAGAATTTTTCTGGTCAACATATAATTAAAATGTGTTAGACATATGTACGACCGATATATTGATATGTGATCTATTCCATTAGTTACCTAATTAGTTCAAAACTATATTGAATTCTTTATGTTAAATTACGAAATTAAAATAAGGGTTATTAAAAACAAAGCCAAAATTTCTGTGGATGAATATATCTATATATCTATATATATATATATATTATTTTTATATATTTCAGTCAAATATAATGAAAATATTATACAGAAACATAGACATACTCACATGTAATTAGTTTACACATCTATAATCTATACGAAAGTGTCAAAACAGGCTAAAATTCGTGGACTAAACCTAATCCGGACCATTATGGGCGGTGTTTGACAAAAAAAGTTATGTCCATTTAATGGCGGGTTACGCGAGTTGACCCATCACGGACCGCGTGTATAATGGATTTTTGTCCACGGGTTGGCGAATCGGTTTGTGGACTATTAATATAAATAAAAAGCAATAAAATTATATAAAAAGTTATGTAAATAAATTATAATCTATAAAATATGTAATAAAATATAAAATATTAGTGTATAAAACTAAAATACTTATAAAAATTATATATTTATATTATTTTCACTAAATTAAGTTACCAAATTTAACATTTATATTTTAATTTTACATAATCTAACTATAAATAAAGTGTTTGCAGGCCAATCCGCTAAACTGCAAAATCTGCAGGCGCGAGCTTGGACATCCTATTAGCTATCTATGAATTTTGCGGGTTAACACGCCATAAGTCAAAAAAATTTGAATCCGTTGCAGGGCAGGCCAAATGAACGGACTTGCCCATTTGACACCTTTAGATCTATAGTTGTAGCTACTATCAATTTTCAAAGTACAAATTGTTAAGATAATTCTCTAAAATATCATGTTTATATATTTTCTTTTTTCAAAAATAATAAAAAATGTATTTCTAAACAATCACGAAACTAAAATTAACTTTAAACATTCAAAATTAAACCATAAACATCAGATATGAAACCTTAATTAACCTAAAAAACTAAATCTTAAACAAAATATAATAAACTGAAACCCAAAAAATATAGAAAAAAATATTTTATGTTTGTGATATTTTTGAAAAAAAAAAAATATTTTTGGAGAAAATAGTTTTGATGAATAAAAAAAAATGGTTTCAAGGTACGTATGCAATTACTCATTATTTTAAGAAAAAATTGCATGCTTGCCTATTATTTGAGTCCATTCTAATTTCTTTATATCACCATTCACCAATCACAGTTAATTATTAAATTATAATAAAATATTATTTGAACTGACAAATATATTTGTTTTTCCACAGAAAGTTATGTGACGATGCAAAATGGGAAGGATTCTCTTAAATGACTGGGTTCCGCTAGTCTGAACCAAAAATATATCACTTGTCTCATAACGTAGTTAAAGGAACTAACCTAGAGAATATGAGAAAGGTGAGCTGTAGACATAGACAGAATCAATGCAAGGAAGAAATTATAAGAAACCATTCAGCTCAATGGTTTCTTTCATTGCAAATCATAGCTTGATTTGACGTATATTTCAAGATTTGGTATAATACCAATATTATCCATCAAATGTAGGCCTCAACGGCTTCATACTAAAAACTAGACGAGCCTGGAGTTCCAAGTTTGTTATTGATCCCCTACTATGTTCTTCACAAACACGGATTTGCATTCCAGATCCCACAGTTCATCTTAACCCTATAAACAACAAGTTCATAGTCCCAATATGCTACTTTAACCATATGATGGTCTATATGGTTTTCGTGTATCAAAAGTAGTACATCGTTGAAATAACGTATCTTCAAAATTCGGGCAAAGAGCGATGCCAGTTTTTGTTAAGGGGAAAAAGTCCCCATTATTTTTGGTAGGCACCCACCAATTGAATACCACACGATCTCGCTTTTGTACTCCCTAGAAATTTGAAATCGTTCTTGTTGGAATATATAACATGAATAGCCTTAGAAACTTATTTAATCATGAAATTTCTCCCTTTTCATAAAAAAAATTTCCAACATAACATTTATTTGCGCATTAAGACGCTCACACACATATGTTAAAAGATTTGGCCCTTGCAGCCTTGAGTTTATCCGGATCTCCATGCACCTCTCATCGCTCTATTCCCTTAAAATTCCCAATGTAGTTGTACAAAAAAATAAGGGAATGTCATCTACAAATAATAAGTGTCATAGCAGTAAGCTATTCTTATCATTATAATCCTAAAATTTTGATTTTGTTCCTCAACCGCGCGTATATTAACAATTATAATTTCAATACATAGGATGATTAAATATGGCAACCGAGGATACCTTTGCCAAAATCATCATGACTGACGAACTCCTCCCTTCGGTGTCCACTTGATCAGAATCTTGTAAAAGACCGAAACTGCAATGTTTATAATATATGAAATCCAAACATTTGAAAAGTCAAATTTTCTCATAAGAATTTCCAATAAACATTACTTAACTCTTTCATACGTTTTATTCATGTCAGTTATGATAAACATATATACAATTTTTGTGTGTGTTTGTAACATGGAAAGCATCTTAATAAATAAAGATGTTATCTAAATTACTCGTCCCGCCACATAAGTGGATTGCATCTCGAATATCACTATCAAAAAAATTGTTTGAAATGCCGACACATAACTTTAGATATCAACTTATACAACACTTTGCACACATTAATAGGTCAAACACTCTTCATTAACATCCTATTCATCTTTTCTATGGCTGTCATCATAACCGCTAAAGCTATGAACAATGCTTGGAAGTAATATGAGGCATCCAACCTAAATTCTTCATCTTTTTGAGTCCAATTCAACCTAAAATGATCAGACTAATTTCAGCATTAGATTTTAATTTAGATGAAAAATTATAACTTACTGGACGGGTGAACTCGTGATCAAGAAGAGGAATGGCCTAGGCTAGTGACCTCCATTGCACAAAAAGGATGCTTAGCCTAAGGTCTTCCCAAATAGAAGAGCATGCATCATTATTTGTGCTAGATGGGGTTTGCGTCCGCGCAGCCACCGCAAAAAGAAAGAAAAACAACAAAATTAGCATCGAGAGAACAATTATGAAGAAAAAAGGGTGATTTCCCTTTAGTGTCTATTGACACGCCGTAAGAGGTCTCCGGTAATAGTTGGTGAGATTAAACAAATTGAAGATTGTGGACGCGTAAATCGACTCGGGTCAACTTACTGGGCCCGGGTCAGCTCGTGAAGTCGGCAATCAACGACGAGGCACGGTGAGTCGCAACGGAGCTCCGGAGAGTCGACACGACGACCATGCATAGCGAGTCGGAACAACGCTATGAAGATTGGCCACGATAACTACATACGGTGAGTCGCGACGGAGCTCTAGAGAGTCGATACGACAACCACGTACGGTGAGTCGCGATGTTTCTCAGAAGAGTAGTCATGACGAGAGTTTGCTCAGAGCCCACGAGCAGGAGAAACTGATAGTGGGTCGGCGACCCATCTTTAACATCACCCTTAGTGGGTCAACTTGGCCCGTCACGAAGCCCAGAGCGAAGTCTTTCAGAAGACTCGCGAGTGAGAGTCAAAGGGGGCGTGGCACGAATTTGAAAGGATGTAACGACAAATCGAATACATTTAGGAGGCATTGAATGTAAAAGATGTTGAAGGAGCCTCGTGGAGGGTTCTATAAATAGTCTCCACAACGGTCCGGAAAAGGGACCAAAAATCCTTTGTAAAACTTAGCACATTCTTGAGAAAAATTGTAAACTCTAGAGAGATATTGTAATTAAACACTTATTCTAATAAAAATATACATTCGATTCATACATTTTAATCAATTTGGGTGTGAGGGAGATTCAGCTCTCACATTTTGGCGCCGTCTGTGGGAACAAATCAAAGAAATTTCTGGAGAAGTCACCCCTACCTAGCAAGAAGAGATGGATCCATCAGTGAACAACCCAATCGTTCATCCTCGAGAAAAGGTGAAGGCTCTGCTCGCGACCCTGGTGAGTTATGTCGAATGACATAAAGAATCAAGTGATGCACTCGCTTCTCGCTTCAACAATCACGAGGAAAACGTGACAACCCATTTGGCGACCCTTGCGAGTGCCCAGATCGAGATAGAGGCGCGGTTAGGTGCACAGAGAAATCTGTACCCACTGGTGGTTACGACAGACCCTTCTAGTAGGATTCCTTGTGGAGCAGGAGGCTCCCCGAACCGAACCCAACAGGGGCCACAGGGTATTTTCCTTGGAGGAAACGTCTCTGATACCCCGGAGACGTTCCATGAAGGAGGTGGATCTATTCCCCCTGGAGGAATCGGTGCAGCGAGCACTCCAAGCTCGACGCGGGGTACCGCAGGAGGCATCGATGAGCACCCCCTCCACCCAAGGGCGAGAGACTATGAGAAAATGTGTTGGTCGATCGATAAAACGCACGCTGAGTTGCTCGGCATGATGTCGAAGGTCCACCGCGCGTTCAGTGCTGCACCAGAGATCGATCGCGTGATCGCATAGACGGATTGAACTCCATTCACTCCGTGCATTGCAGAAGCAAGGATAAAAGAGACCGGAAAGCTCAGACTTCCTCTTTATGAAGGAAAATCTGATCCGAAAGCACACATGACTGCCTTTCGGATCGCGATGACTCGAGCTCACTTCGGTGAAGACGAGAAGGACGCGGGGTACTGCAGGTTGTTTGTAGAGAACCTTACAGGGTCCGCTTTGGAGTGGTTCTTCCAACTCGAGCATGGGTCCATTGATAGCTTCACCTAGCTGTCTGTTGTGTTCGTGAAGCACTACTCCATCTTCATGGAGAAGGGGGCTTCAGATGCCGACCTGTGGACTGTGTCACAGGGTCCTACGGAGCCTCTGCGGAAGTTCATTGAACGCTTCAAAGCTTCAAAGCTTCAAAGCCTCTGCGCTAAAGCATGGGCTTTGCATGAGTCCCCTTTTAGATTTTATTTAACTATCCACAAACCAGATACCATCGAGGACGCCCTTCACCGCTCCACAAACTGGATCGTTGTAGAGGAAGAGAAGGTGGCCCTCTTAAAGAAGTTCAAGAGCCCCAGAAGAAGTTCGAAAAGAAGGATACTCGAGGTGGGAGCGGAGGATCAAACTCTTACAATGTGGAAAAAGGGAAGAAGAGACCTCCCAGCAAGGAGGGATCAAGGATGATGGGGCGCGATCCCGATGCCTACTGTGAACTCCACAAGTGCAACGGTCATGCCAAACACAAATTCTTTAAGCTTAAGAGCTTTATAAGCAAGAAAATTGCGCAGGATGGTTTAGCAGGAGCAAACATTGACTTAGAAGAATTCAGGCTCGAGATGGAAGCGGTGGAGGACCGTGACCAGGAGCCAATGCCAAAGCGAACCTGGAGCCCAGAGAAAGCGGAGACCTCTAAATCTCCCCAGAAGAAGCGGATAGACTTCATCATGGGAGGATCGAGGCACTGTCGAGATTCAGTGCGTTTAATAAAGTCCCACATCTGGAAAGTTGAGTTCGGAAAGCTTCGGTTCACTCCAGCCCCAAGTTGCGAAATCATATTTTCTGAGAGCGATGTGTCGCAACTCGACCTACCCCATGACGATGTTTTGGTGGTCCAAGTTGATATTGGAACAACGTTTGAGGTATTGTGTGTCCTGATCGGTACGGGGAGCACCGTCGACGTTTTGTTCCTTGAGACTCTGATATGCATGGGGATCGAGAGGTCATAGGTGAAGGATCCTACGAGGCCTCTAACGGGATTTAACGGTACCACTGAAATGTTCTTAGGGATAGGGTGACTCCCTGTGTCGGCAGGGGAAGTTCTAAAAATGATAGAGTTAACAGTTCNCGGTTGTGGATTGCCCTGCGTCTTATAATGCGATCTTGGGCACTCCATGGTTGCACAATATGAAGCCAATACCATCCACCTACCACCAATGTGTGAATTTCCCAACCAGCAATGGGGTGGGGACTCTGCATGGAAGTCAAAAGACCTCCCGTATG
>OVBE01003908.1:0-25301 GCA_900406425.1 Iberis pinnata | reverse complement strand
AGCGCGATAACTAGGTCACTAAACCATTTTTTTCTTTAGTCAGTGTGAAATAGTTGAGCGACTGAGAAATTTGATATGTATAATATTTTAATGACATGGACTACGGTTTAATGATGTGGCTTTGTTCATTATAAATTAACCAAAATAAGATGTATGGTATTCGAGTAATCGTAATTTACAAGGGTTTGAAAGTACTCTAGTAATTTTTGAAAGATGTATGGTATTCGAGTCATTTTCGAACTTTTCTATGATATTTGAGCAATTTTCTCTTTTAATTTTAACTCATCTTTTTGTTGTTGTTAAGGCTCTATTCCAAAAAGATGAATCTTGATTTTGATGATTCAATTGTCATGCATAATAGAGTGAGAAATCAAGATAGACTTAAGATTCTTCAAAAGTTTATGAGTCGTGTTGATTTAAAATTGGCTTTTCCAAAGAATTATCCTTTAAAAAGATTCTCACTTAAGTGTTATGATGATCTTGGACCGATTCCTGATATAGATTCAGATGAAGATGCTATGTGTTATGGCTTTTCTGAATCAGATGAAGTCGATGATTACTTTTACGACATCTCTGATAAAGCGGCAATGTCTGACGTTACTATGGTCTCTGGGATGACAGAGTCTAATCTGACCAGTAGTAATCGTCAGACATTGCTGCTATGTCAGATATGTTGTAAAGGTAATCATCATCTTCATCTGATTCAGAAAAGTCGTAACACAATATCTTCATCTGATTCAGAATTATTTTAGTACGACTGAGTTATTGTTAATGTATTTCTGGGTTACTTTTACAGTATGTATGAGTTATGAAATTTAAAATTATCGTTACAGCTGAGTTATATTACTAAATGATGGGATTTCTTTTCTGTATGTATGAGGAAAGTAATCAATTTCAATTTTTTGTCCTCGGTAACGTAATAAGCATCATTACACCCCTTACCTATTATTATGACGTAATAGTATCTCACATAATAAGCACAGGGGTTGACCTTGAAAACGTATTATCCCATCATAGCTGACATAAAAATTACTCGATATTATACGCCTAAGTTATTATTTATCATTCCGCTGTATTATTATTATTGTTTTATAATTAACGATATGACTAGGTTATTTTTGTTTAATCCCTAGGTTATAAATTTAAAATTCATAATTCATGCATCAATTAAAAATAACTCAGACATACATGAACAATAACTCAGCCATTTTAAAATAATTATAATCCATAAATCATTGATAAACTATAACTCAGCCATATATAAAACCTTATCTGAATCGTAATCAAACGTATTACTTAGTCGTTTCACATAAACATTCAAATCCCACTCTTATTACTTTACCGAGGTAAATACAAAAATTAGAAGAGGCGGGAATACACAAAATCGTGACTCTTCGAATTTTATATTAAAAAGGGATATAGGGAACTCCGCCATTTTTCTTTGAAGCGACGGTTCTCACTTTATCTCTCTCTATTTATTTCTCTATTTGCTATGTTAATTTCTTAACAAATTCACAATCTCTCTCTTTCGATTTCGATATTGCTCACAAACAATATGCATTCAATCCGCTTCCCTCCTACTTATCCTATTCAACCACCAAAGGGGCACCTAATCTTAATATTGGCTCTGTTTTGTTCTGTTATATTGGCTTCAGTTTTTCTAATTGTTTTTCTTCCTTTTTTTCCAGCAACTTCTTTGAGTTAGTGGAAAGTTTCCCTACTTTCCTCTTCAATATGCATTTGGTTACACCCCGCATAATGTCTGATACAGTTCCGGAGGTAGTTCAACAAAAGTTGAACTTTTTGTTCAATATAACTTCCTTCTTCCATTAGTTTCTGTAAGAAATTGCAACCCATTTGATCCTTTTCCATTAACTAGACAGAACTGTAGATTCCAATCATGGAAGCAAGATTTAGAGATAAATCTCTCATGGCTGAAAGAGGTGGAAAAACTATATTTTCACTGTACATTAATGAAGATTCTAGAGAAACATTCCGCCGAGTTTGTTGATTCATAGATTCAGACAAGAAATCTCTGTCGTGATGAGACATTTGGTATGTAAAATCATCAACATAACCCGAGATCTGCCCTAAACCTTGGCGAAGAGAAGAAACGATGAGAAACGAATCCTGAAGAGACAGATCATGGTGGATCCTTGATCGTGAAGAGAAACGTTACTACATGGGAAGTGCGATTTCTGGTTTAGAACAAAATTTGTTTAGAACACTTACAAGTAATCCTGCAATTAAAGTATTTGATGTAATTTAGTTACTTTTATATTCATATTTACTTGTTAATGTAGTCATGTATTGTAAAATTAACTCAGCCTTTATAAATCAGAACCTGAGCATATATAAACAGAACTCATACGTAGTCAAACCAAACTCAGCCGTCTGAGAATAGGACTAAGTCGTAGACATAACTCAACCACTAGTTAATAAGTATTAATCGTAAAAGTAAAGACGAAAAACTCAACTTTCAGTAAGCAAAAATCAGCTTGATGTAACTCAGCCGTTTCGTGTATTTTGAATTTTATAACTCAGGCACTCGATGTAACTCGGAAAAGAAATCCTAGCTTTTAGTTATATAACTCCGCCGTAACGATAATTTTAAATTTCACAACTCAGACATACTGTAAAAGTAACCCAGAAATACATTAACAATAACTGAGTCGTACTAAAATAATTATGATCCGTCCATCAATGGTAAACTGTAACTCGGCCATTTATAAACCATAACTCAATTGTTTTTTAACAAAACTAGAACTCAGTCGTATCACAAAAACATTCAAATCCATAAATCAGTTTCACATTCAAATCCCTCTCTTATTACTATACCGAGTTAAATAAAAAGTAGAAGAGGCGGGAATACGCAAAATCGTGACTCTTCGAATTTTATATTAAAAAGGGATATAGGGAACTCCGCCATTTTCTTTGAAGTGATGCTTCTCACTCTATCTCTCTCTATATATTTCTCCTTTTGATGTGTTAATTTCTTAACAAATTCACAATCTATCTCTTTCGATTTCGATATTTCTCACCAACAGTATGCATTTAATTCGCTTCCCTCCTGCTTATCCTATTCAACTACCAAAGGGGCACCTAATCTCTAAATGATTATTTTAATATTGTCTGCTTATCATATGTAACCACCAAAGGTGGTTCTTGCAGTTCTATGAGGGTGTGAAAATGTGTATACCATTCAGACGAGGTGCTAACATAGTTTTTGATGTAGGAATGAGATACAAATAATTTATTTGGATGCACCTATTCTAAATGGCAGACACATTTTTACGCTGCATAATTATCTTCAGTTATGTGAGTTTGAAGTGACAATTATCTCTCTATTTATTTCTCTGTTTCTCGATTTACCGGCAAACACCAAAGTGGTAATTTCACTTCTATTTTCTATTATATATTTGTTTAAATTTGTTCTAACTGTTTCTTCTTGTTATTCTTCGCATCCACTTCAATGGGATAGAGGAGAGAATCGTTACGTCTACGTTTCTCTAATTCTTCTGGATCACAATGTTCCATCATTATGAAAATGGAGTCTGCTAAGTACCACTTGCCTCTCACTTTGAATCCATTATATCTGGAATTAATATTTTGATGTTTGAAAGTTCTTTAAGACTATACATGTTTATATAGCAAAAGGATTTCCTAATATAAAATATACACAAATCTTTGTAATTAATGTTGACAATATTGTATAAAGGTAATTGATATTTTATATATATTTTATTGATCTTCTTTCAATCTTGATCGTCGATCTCAATCTCCTAATAACTTTGCGTCTATGTAGTGGGAAGTTTCAAAATAATACTCCCTCTATGGGAAATTGGTTTAAGAGAAAAGTGTTACATTTAATGTGAAAATTAATTGTTTTCTTAATATATTCTCAAACTATAATAAAAAAAAACAGAGTAATATTTGTTATTACTCACTAGTAACACAAACATTGAAGTAAAAAACGCAGAAGTAAACATTATTCAGTCGTTGAGGAAATAACTAAGTCATAAAGTAAAGTTGAAATAATATCTTACTAAGCAGCTATGATGGGATAATACGTCTCCGAGGTCAAAACCTATGTCTGTTTACGCAATTATTATGATAGCTATTATGTCTTATTACGAAGAGTGTAATGATGTCTTTTTACGTTTTTTACCTTGATAATGTAATAAGCATCATTACACGCCTCGTAAAATCAAATTATCCGCAAAAGAGAGAGAGAGAGACTGACTTTATCGTCCCGTCATAGCTGCCTAATACTATGACATAAAATCTGGCATAATACGCATAGATTTTGATCTCTAAAATGTATTATCCCATCAAACCTGCATAGTACTACTAGTAAGACATCATTTGCGTCGGTTATAAAATTATCATTTTTCTGGGTTATTATTATTGTTTTATGATAAATGTAATGGCTGAGTTGTTTTCATTGAGTGGCTGAGTTATAAAATTCAAAATATAAGAAGTGGCTGAGTTACATCAAGCTGATTATTCTTTACAGGAAGCTGTGTTTTTTTCGTGTCTACTTTTACGACTTAGTTATTTTTCCAGTACGGATGAGTTATGTTTACAACTAAGTTATGATTAAGACTGAGTTATGTATACTAAATGGCAGAGTTTTTCTTCGGCATTTGAGATTTGATTGAGGGGATTAACCTAATAACAAAACATAGAGAAAAAAAAGTGGCAGAGACAAATTATAGTATTATGCCGAAATTTGTTGTTCTACTTGAACAATGCAGCATCATTGTAATAATCAATCTCAATCTCATCACCTTGTTTACAACAAAATTTGTTTAGAACACTTACAAATTAACTTTAATTTTACAACATAACAAATAAAAAGAAGCTAGATGAACAAGAATTTTATCAGATCCCTTCACTTCAAGGATGAATGTTTTCTGCTTTATAATTAATAAAAAAACGCGCATGACTTCATCAAGATTCGAACCAAGATCTAAAACCACTTGATGAACTATTAATATGTAGTTACCGTTTGGAGCAACAGACATATCCATTATGTAGGGTGTACAACAAGGCATCTTAAGAGGAAAGTTAGAGAGGCATTCCACTATCCCATTGAAGTTGCTGGAAAAAAAAATAGGAAGAGAAGAAATTAAAAAAAATTGAATCCAATATAACATAACATAGAATTGAAATTACCACTTTAATTTACGTTCAACTAAAATTACCATTTGGAGGTTGAATAGGATAAGCAGCCAATATTAAAATAAACATTTGGAGATTAGGTGCCCCTTTGGTGGTTGAATAGGATAAGCAGGAGGGAAGCATATTGAATGCATACTGTTTGTGAGCAATATCAAAATCGAAAGAGAGATATTTCATGCGTACTCTTTGAGAGGAATATCAAAAACGTTAGAGTGAAAGGGGAAGAGAAGAGAGAAAAACCTGAGATAGATAAAGAGAGGTTGAGAATTTGTTTGCAGATAAATCGAAAAACAAAGAAATAAATAGAGAGATAATGGTCGCTTCAAATTCACATAATTTTTAATATAATAAATAGAAGAGTCATGATTTTTCGTATTCCTGCATCATTACACGCCTCGTAAAATCACATTTTCCGTGGCAGAGAGAGAGACTGACTTTATCGTCCCGTCATAGCTGAGTTATTGTTTGTAAATGGTTGATTTACAATTTACCATTGACGGACGGATCAGAATTAATGTAGATCTAGGTTACTTTCACAGGATGTATGAGTTATCAAATTTAAAATTATCATTACGACTGAGTTATATTGCTAAATGCTGGGATTTATTTTCTATATGTCTGAGTAGATTAATCAGTTTCAAATTTTTGTCCTCGGTAACGTAATAAGCATCATTACACGCCTCGTAACTGCCTAATACTCTAACATAATAGTTGCGTCGTAATAAGCATCATTACACACGTCGTAAAATCACATTTTATGTAGCAGAGAGAGAGACTGACTTTATCATCCCGTCATAGCTGCCTAATACAAGCTAGATGAGCAAGAACTGTACCAGATCCCTTTACTTCAAGGATGAATGTTTTTTGCTTTATTGTTGATACAAAAAAATCCGCATGACTTCATCAGGATCCTTCAAGTGGTACTCAGCAGACTCCATCTTCACAATGATGGAACACTGTGATCCAGAAGAATCAGTGAAATGTATCGATTCTCTCCTCTATCCCATTGAAGTGGCTGCGGAAAATAACAAGAAGAAACAATTAGAACAAATTGAAATCAATATATAGCAGAACATAGAAGTGAAATTACCACTTTGGTGTTTGCAGATAATCGTCGCGTCAAATTCACATAACTGAAGATAATTGTGCATCGTGAATATGTGTCTACCATTTAGAAGAGGTGCATCCAAATAACTTATTTGAATCTCATACCTACATCAAAAACTATTTTAGCACCTATTTTGAATGGTAGACACATTTTTCATGCCCTCATAGTACTGCAAGAACCACCTTTGGTAGTTGCATATGATAAGTAGCCAATATTAAAATAAGCATTTGGAGATTAGGTGCCCCTTTGGTGCTTAAATAGGATAAGCAAGATGGAAGAGGATTTTATGTATACCGTTTGTGAGTAATATGGAAATCGAAAGAGAGAGAATTCATGGGTACCCTTTGAGAGGAAAATCAAAAGAGAGAGATTGTGAATTTGTTAAGAAATTAAGAGATAAAACAGAAAAATAAATAGAGAGATAAAGTGAGAAAAGTTACCTCTTCTAAATTTTTTTATTTTCATCGGTAAAGTAACAAGAGTGCGCATATTGTGAAAATGATTATGGATTTAAATGTTTTTGTTAAACGACTAAGTAATACGTTTGATTACGGTTGAATTGAGGTTTTATATATTGTTGATTTACAATTAACCAATGATTTACGGATTATATTTATTTTGAAACGGCTAAGTTATTGCTAATGTATGTCTGACTTATTTTTATTGTATGCCTGAGTTATGAATTTTAAATTTAACCTAGCTGTATCGTTGATTATAAAACTAATAACACAGCCGAATGATAAATAATAACTAAGGCGTATCGGGTAATTTTTATAACTGAGGCAAATAAAGAGAGAAACAAAGAAATAAAAAGAGAAACATAGAAATAAATAGATTAGAGTCATGATTTTTCGTATTTCCGCATCATTACACGCCATGTAAAAATCGAAGAGTCACGATTTTGCGTATTCCTGCCTCTTTAACTTTTTTTTCACCTCGGTAAAGTAATAAGAGTGGGCATAATGTGTGGAAAAAAAGAAGAAGCATGGGCTTAATGCACGGCTGAGTTATGTTTACGTCTAAGTGTTGTTTATGACTGAGTTATTTTTACATTATGACGGAGTTCTCTACGTGGTTATAATGTTTGTTTTACATTTAAGTAGTAACAGTTATTATTATTATGACACTTCCCATTATATAAACACAAAGATATTATTACAATACATGAATACTGCAAGAAGTAAATTAGCAATAGGAAAATAAGATTAAATCTGAAGATTACTCGGATATAGCTTTATTGAATCAGGACACTAGATTTACAACATAACAAATAAAAACTAGATAGATGAACAAGAAGGATGTGAATACAAAATTTTCATATTCTTATCCTTGGTTTGATGCTTCTGTCTACCACCTCTATTATCATAAGCATTGGTCCATCCATCATCATCACAATATATCGGAGCAAATTAAGCAATGCTTAACAAAATAGAGTTGATAGACACAAACGTCAAATCAAAGGATAAGAATGTGAAACTTTTGTATTCACATCCTTCTTGTTCATCTATCTTGTTTTTATTTGGTGGTTGCATAGGATAAGCATGCATATCCTATCTTATGCTTTACTCTCGAAAAGCAAACTCAATCTCTCGTCGCAAGCAACTATCTTTGACTTGGTCTTCTTATTCTTCCTCGAAGGATTTGTGAGATTTTTCTCCCGAATTTTTTTTTTTTACGATCTCTGTAACATCATATTCATAAATTTTGTTGGTGGTGTGTTTACAAGAGATTTGAGAAATTTTTTTAAAAATTCTGACTTATTTTTGTATACGGCTGGTTATTTAATTCATCTTCAACTTCCTATTCTAGATCCACTTCTTGCTTGATAAATAGATTGTTAAGAAACTCTTAAGATACCTTGATGGAGATACTCTTGCGTATTTACTTATTGTTTTTGCTAGTTCTTTTAAAAAATTTAGACTTATTTTTGTTTACGGCTAGTTATTTAATTTTTGATCGCAATATATTGTTGATGTGGAACAAAATCATAATTACTAATATTATCCACAATACATTATTGTTACCAATATTATTTGCAATACATTATTGGCAGTCGTATCACAATAACATCCAAATCCATAAATCAGTTTCACATTATGCCCACTCTTATTACTTCCGAGGTAAAAAAAGGTTGAAGAGGCAGGAATACGAAACTTCCAAATCCTTAAATTAGTTTCACATTATGCCCACTCTCTCTCTCTCTCTCTATTTATTTATTTGTTTTTCTCTCTCTCTCTATATATATATAATTTTGCTCACAAATTCACAATCTTTATCTTAATTTTTCTTTCTCGAACTGTAGTAATCAAAAGGAACTCAACCTTTACTAACGTCGTGAAATTTTAATGAACGAGGCAAATGATGTCTTATTACACAGCTATTATGTCATATTACGAGGAAAACATATCTCAGTCGTATAGCAACAAACATAACTCAGTCGTAACATTTATTAGCCAAGTAAAATAAGACTGAGCACTTATATCTAGAAATTTCTATCAAACTCTAGATGATGTCTACCATAATATTACACAGCTTTGATGTAATATTACGATACGGAGGTCAAATCCTAGATGACGTCTACTATGTCATAATATGGGGCAATGGTGTCTTATTACATTAAGTGAGGACCAAGGACTAAAAATATTGAAGAGGCGGGAACACGAGAAATTGTGCCTCTCATATTAGTATTCAAAAGTATTTTGCTTCGACGCGTCGATATGATGTCTTCATTTATATTAAAATAAATGAAATTGAATCGACTGTTCGCACTCTCTCTATTTATTTCTATGTTTATCTTTTAATTAACATTAAAACAGAAATTCACCATCAGTCTTTCTCCTTTTTCCTCGCAAAAAGTATGCATGCAATCTCTCTTTGTCTATTTTTATTTTGCTCACAAACAGTATGCATGAAACCTCTCTATTTCTCTTCTGGGCGCTCGAGTTATGCTTCCGTCCTGCTTATCCTGCACAACCACCAAAGGAGGCACCAGATCTCCAACTGCTGAATGTAAAATTGCCTGCTTATCCTATGCAGCAACCAAAAGTTCACCAGAAAGACGGCTTGTTAAGTACTATCATATTCAATGTCGCTCTCTTGGTAGCTACAGATTCTCAGCAATAATATCCTCCACCATTTATTGTAAGTCAGCACTATCGTATATTTTAAATTTTGTAACTCAGGCATTCAATAAAAATAACTTAGCCGTATCATTTATAACTCCTATATTACAACAATAGTATCTTACTCGAATGATAAACAATAATTTAGTCGGTTCATATATTAGCCCTGTAAGTCGTCCGTCGTAACAAAAATATTAATATCAATAACGCCACAATTTATTGTAACTCAGCTGTATCGTGTAATTTAAATTTTATAACTCAGGAATTCAATAAAAATAACGTAGCCTTTACATAATATTAAAACAAATTAGTTGTACCGAATAAGCATATTACAATATAACTTCCTTCGTGTTTATAATGTTTTTACTACGAGTGAGTAGTATCGAAAATGGATTGAATGCATACTTTTTGTGAGCAATATTGAATTCGTGATGAGTGTTCATACACGTGGGAAGAAAATAATGGATTTTTCTCATAAACAGTACGCATGCAAATTAAAAATTATATAAACCTTTTTTATCATTAGATACAAACTATGTTCTTCCTTATAGACAAAAATTCACTTAGAAAAAGAAAGGAATTTTGGTCATTTTCTCAACCCTATTTATTGAGCTCGATAAACTAAAACATAATTTGGAAAACTACTTTAACAAAAACTCTCAAAAATTGGGTATAAGTATGAATACGTGATGAGTGTTCATACATGTGGGAAGAAAATAATGTCTATGTATTGTAAATTGATAAATGTTGATCCTGGCACAGTTCGCTTCATGTATCACAACAAGCGACTCAGACCTGCAGATACTCCTCTTTCGGTTATTTCACTCGCTTTTGTATTTAATAACTTTTTTAAATCCATTATATCAAAAATTAATATTGTCATGTTTTAAATTTCTATTTCAGTTAAAGATGGAAGACAGTGACGAGATTTTTGTGGCCTTGGAGCAGTTCGATGGTGGTCTGTAGGTTTGATTGTTCGGTTGTTAGCTGGTTGTATTTTATGTTCTTTCAAGTATTTTATGCAACCTCTGAAAGATATAAGTTATAACCATGATTATAACTCAGTCGTAAATTAATTATAACTCAGTAGGCCAGTAAAGAACATAACTCAGAAATATACAAAGATAAACAAGGCCTTTAGATGGATAACTCAGCCGTAACGTTCGTTTACTACTGTTTCTTCTTTTAATTTTTTTCACATATTCTCATGCGTGCAAAAAAATTATATGATTTTGACGCGACGTGATTCTCCCTCTCTTTCTTGAAAATGTAACACAATAGTTATTTAAAAATTAAAAAATCTTAATTTTTTTTTAAAAAATGTTTAAATATAAAACATCCATTAAAAAGTAAAAGAGAAATAAATATAGAAACATAATATCTTACATAATAACTGCGTAATAAGCATAGGATTTGACCTTTGAAACGTATTATCTCGTCATAGCTGCGTAGTACGACATCATTTGCCTTGGTTATAAAACAACACGGCTAAATTATTTTAATTGAATGCCTGAGTTATAAAATTTAAAATGCACGTTAAGGCTGAGTTATATTTCGATGTGACTGCCTTAATTTTATTTTAACTTTTTAAGTAAATGTTTTTACTTTTTGGCTTGGTGTTTTGAAAACAACTTATATTATGAAACAAAATAAACAACCATAATATCAATCAGATGGAAAAAAAATAAACACTTCAAAAGAACTAATAATATGAAATGGAGGGAGTATTGTTTTATAATAAACAAAATGGCTAAGTTATTTTTATTGAGTGCTTGAGTTATAAAATTCAAAATATACGAAATGGTTAAGTTACATCAAGCTGATTATTCTTTACAGGAAGCTATGTTTTTTTCGTCTCTACTTGTACGACTTAGTTATTTTTCCTGTACGACTTAGTTGTAAGTAGTTTTGTAAGATATTAATTACAAATTGCTGCTTCTGAGTATGGTTGAGTTATCATCTTGCAACAACCCATCCCTATTTTTGTTGCTTGGCCGAATGAGGTTTAATTCTACACTTAGCAAATTTCATGCGATTTTAGGAATTTTTCAGAGTTCTTAAGTAAAATATGCACATTTTTAATAGATGGATTCAAACAGTTCCAATACTTCCATCTCCAACTCATTACTCTATTTTCTACTCTATAATAGAGTGACTCTAAAATAAAGTTGGGTTTTGCTCCAACCCATCACTATATTTCTTACTTTATAATAGAATATTCCAAATAGATTACATTCTAACATTAAAATTAGTTGTCAATTAAATCTTCGATTTGTAAAATTTGCAAAATAATCCCAACTATTTTAATTTTTTTACAAAAATAATAAAACTTCATAATATTATTTAAATAAAACATGTATATTACATCACAAAATAATAATACATAACAAATTTTTGATTCAGTTTTTATTATTAGTGAATTTCTCTCACAAATGAGCAATTTAAACATTTTTAAAATATATTTTATGTAGTTTTTAGTATAAATTTGTAAGTTTAAATTATTGTACTTATTAATATTTATAACTGTTAAATTATTTATTTTAATTAAATAAAAATGAAAATATTAATTTAATTAGTAGAACTATGAAAGATATAATAAATAAAGGACCACTCTGCAATTAAAATAGTTTCACTCTGTGCTAGAGTGGAAAATAGAGATAGGCTGGAGAAGATTTCACTCTAAAATAGAGTTTTACTCTATAATAGAGTTGGGTTGGAGATGCCATAATACATTGTATAAAACTACCCATCAATCTTCCCAACTCCGTCAAAAAATCCACCATCCTGCCTTCCTTAGCCTTGATTATGCATGTTGTCTCATTCCTTAGCGACAATAGCGAGAAGACAAAGACTAACACTCACTTTGGTTGTGATTAGTATTCTCCTTCACCACCAATACATTTTTATATCCTCTGTCAACCAAGAGATCTGCTGCCATATTCACCCGTAAACCTTGAATATTTCCATCGTGTATCCCATCGAAAACTTCACCAAGGGCTAGGCATTCAAATAACTTGAATGAATACACCCCCACAATCACCGCTTTGTGTATTATGCGGAATGTTGTCGCCTTTCTTCCTTCGGCACGTAAACTATCGCCACGAAGGTTTTCGTAGATGGTGAGGAACAAACGCGTTCATCATCGCTGGGATCATATGCATTAGCAGTTGAAATTCCCCTACCACTCTCTTATCACCTTCAGTTGTTATGTCTGCCATGATTGGGTCGTAGATATCAATCTTACCCAAATGCAAATTAGCATGATACGCCACCCAATGATTGCCTCCAACTTTATGTACTCCGTACAAGTGTTGCACATAATTTATCCACTTCAATTTTTCCTGTAACTCCGTTGGATGCATGTCGTTTACTACATCTTCATAAATACTAAGAAATTTAAAGCATTTAGGTCCCAGCTTGAATATATCGTAATTGAGTTTCATATTGTTTTGGAACCAAGAATCAATAAACGCAATTTTTGGCGACCTAAATGGGGAGGGAACTTGCATGGACCGTCAGATGAGGACTCTATGATACGCAGAAATATGTTGTACAAAGAAGAGTAAAATATCATACCCCAGTCATGTAAGAGTAAATAACTCAGTCGCCTAAATAAAATAACTCAGTCATTAAGTAATTAACTCTACCATCAAGTAGACTTACATTACTGAACAGCCACCCATAATTAGCGTTTCTCTTTGGCCAATACTCTCTTTCAAGGACTAGAACGTTGAAGAACGAACCCTCATCGTCTGCTTAACGTATATTTTGCTTGCCCCATCAACAGATTGTGTTAAGGTCCATACTTGAAATTATTTAGGTGTTCTTTAATTCTCCGAAATTTATCCGTCTCAACAGGTGCTAGAGGATCATATGTTGATCTAGAAGGATGACAATTCTTCCTTATGCATGTCGTCGTCCCATTTGGCCCAATGCAAGGAAAAACTTGCCCCTCAAGAGGTTTTTTGGAGATACTTGACCCATTTGGAGATAAGCGAATCTTTTCCTCCTGAAGAGGTTTTAGTATTGCCAGCCTCAATGTTTCATCTGTATCGTCATCAGATTCCGCCAACATTTCGTCCTGATTTTGTTGGCTTCCTAGAACAACCAAACTGCCATCTGTTGTCTCTTTCAGCTTCTGCTTAACTTTGATTACATTATCACGAGGTTTCTGGTTCTTAAACGAATTCTTCTTTTGATTCTTCTTTAACTCGTCCGTCTTTTGATCATCGACGTTCTTCTTGTTGGGCCTCGTCAAGGGTATCTTACTAGGAGAAACACCAATGAAATCAACGCTCTCACCGAGATTAAGAAACGCCTTCGTCAAATCCTTCTTCACATTATTTTGCCTCACCAACCTCCAAGTCCTTCTCCGACAAAAATTTTCCAGGGGTCTTAACAATGCTTGGACTATTAACGGACTTTTGCGGTAGAATTTTTGGTAGAGAGGGATATGCTATCGATAGGGGGTTGGTTTTTTGAGATGTTATCATTGTTTCCGGAAAATTCACGTACCCAACCTCCAAGTCCTTCTCTGAGAAACCTTTTTCAGGGGTCTTAACAATGTTTGAACTATTAACAGACTTTTGCGGTAGAAGTTTCGGCGGAGAGGGATATGCTATAGATAGGGGGTTGGTTTTTTGAGATGTTATCATTGTTTCTGGAAAATTCCCGTACCCCCACTTCTTTCATACACACCTCGACTGTATCCCTGATTAACTGAGGAAGATTCTTCTGAAAAATCTGAAATGAACTGGTCAGCTCCCGCAAACCAATAACCACGTCCTGCAAAGCACCCCCATTTTCCACCTGTGTTCCTTCTGTGTTCTCCTTCTCTTTCCCTACATGAACATCTTTCTTTTGCTTCTTTCTTGGTAGATCGGCATCACCTTTTTTGTTCTGCTTTTTAATTTTCTTGTTCTCATTCCTCTGCACAACCCAAAAACCACAAACATAGCGGCATGCGTGTAGGTCTGTTATCAAGTTCACAAGTTGTGGGTCATCTGCTTCATCTGGCCACTGAGGAAAAAACTCTTCCAAAGACTCCTTCATAACCATATTCCTCACGCGCACCTTCACAAAGTAATAAATAACTCAGACCTAAAAATTCAAAAGGCACTCGGTCATCAAGTAAATATAAACAACTCAGTCGTCAAGTAAATGAAAACTATCTACCTCATAACTCAGCCAAGAATAAAATAACAACTGGATAACTCAGCAGTAATACAAGAGATACATTACATCTGAATATAACACAACCACGAAATAAATAAAAATACTCAGTCTGAAACATTACCTTGCCATGATTTTTGATCTCATCAGGGATGGTAGCATCAAAACTAACACGTTTACGACTTCCAGCCCATCGAAGAAGCGGAATCTCATCGTTTATTAACATGTTCCCATAATTCTCTCCGAAGCACATGACATATTCATACCCCCCAAACCAATAACACGTGAACTAAACCATTGAGGGTGTATGAGTTAGCATCAGCTCTCGGCAACTTAATAGAATTAACAAGATATTCTAATGCAACACGACCCCATAGGTATTCCATCATAGCATCATCGTCGAATACCATTATTGCAGTTTTAAAAGGTATCCTACAATTAGTACTCAGAGCATAAATACCAATGGCTTGCATGAATAATAGGCCCAACCATTTGCGCTTTTCTTGAGTCCATGTCCGACAGACACTTTATGATGTCCTCAATTCATCTAACTTGGGTCCCATCCCACACGGCACATTCAACTCATCTCATAAAGCTTTGTATTGCTCATGTTCAGGTTCAAAATTTTTCGTTGGTAGTTGGTTTGTGTTTAACCTAGTTATCTCAACAAATTCGTTTAATCCAAACTTGATATGTTGATCATGAACAATACTCGAAATCTCCATCTGATTCACGCGAAGCTGTCTACAAAGTAGATAATGTACTGTCTTAGCAAACCAAACGATCGGGCTATCACCTAGTTTGGGAATGATTCCAACAGGAAATGTCTTCAGCTCTTCCCACACATCATTACTTATTGCTTCTCTAACTTCCAGGATGTGTCCCAAATGAACATTGTGACTTAGCAATTTTCTTCTTAGATTAGAAGCCCCTTCAGCGCATAGTCTTGGAGGGTAATCTTGTGTTCAATATTCTGAGGCAGACATCTGATCATAAAAGGACAAATTTAAATCAGCCGCTATGGAGAAAAAATCACCCATTACATGATAACCCAATGCCTATATAAAATAAAACTCAGCCACAACATATATCAAACTCGCCCACAGAAAGATTTATAACTCAACCACGGTGGAAAACAAACTCAGTCGTCTTAGAAATAAAACTCAGTCTTATTATTAATCAAACTCATTCGCAGCATATAAAGTCAATCGCAACTTACAAGAAATTTCACCCATCTAGAGAGGAGAGTGTGGATGCAAGTGCACCCATTTATTTTTAATATTCTCCTTAGTATTTTAATTAAAATTAGAATTATGATCCTTTATTTTGGTAAGTTTTATATTGGTGGCCCCATTTAAAATTCATTCTAGATTCGCCCCTACCGGTGGTTCTGAACGGGGGCAAATTCTGGAGATAAACAAAAATCCGACCGCCACATTTGCTAATCCTATTTTGGGTAAAATTTCTGGTGTAAAAAAAGACTCGCAAACTAAACGTTCACGACGGCCTGGAGACTCTATATACCCGCAAATCGGAGAACCTTTATCGGACGCAAACGAGGTCGTCGAAATCAATTTGGCACTCAGTTTTTTTATTTTGTTTTATTTCTTTTTAGGTTCGGTTAGATAATGTTAAAAAAAATTTGATTTGGTTAAGTTTTGGTTAACAAATTTGATTCGATTTGGTTAAAATAGTATAAAATAAACTTATTGTCGAACCAAACCGAATCAAAAACTGAACTAAATTAAACAATTCACTAAATTGAACCAAACTAACCAAGTAATATTAACCAAGAATTGAACCGTAAACCCAAAATACAAGATCAAAAATCCAAATAACTTGAAAAACTCGAAAACAAGAAAATCTCAGTTCCATATCGGTTTTTTTAAAAAAAATTATGTCATTGCTACGGTACCACGCTATATTTAGTGTGGTACTGTAGTAATAATAAGATTCACACTATAAAGGCGTAAGAAATAGCGTCCCATTGGAGAGAAAAAGTCAAAAGGGACATGACTTTTTTCCGTTATAGAGTCATGTTAGAGTTGGTCTGACGACTTTCTTGTGATTGAAGTAAAAAAGCCATACCAAACTATTTAAAAAAAAAGGTAAATGTCCTTCCGTTCTTCAATGTCGCCGGTGGGAGAAACAAAAACTTGCCAAAAATTAATGACGAGCCTTCATCAATTAAAGGCAATTATAATTTTTCTTTTTCCCTTAAGTAACCATCAATTCATCATAAAGTGTATTAAATGCAAAAGTCACACTAAAAATCCCGCCCAATTTCGCTCTTAATTACATAGGGGCCTGTCTGTAGTTTCCTCCTGCCAATAGTACACTCTATGTGGTATATGGGATAAACTGAATGGTTTATGGCATTTTTGCTAAAACCATTTCCTAATATGGTGCAATCCATAAAAATCCTCAGTCTATGTTATTCATAATCATATTTGTTATTACTTGCTCGTAATACAGACATTAAAATCCATAACGCAGCAGCCGTAAGGTGAAATGATAGTCGTAAAGTAAGAAAGACTAGCGTTTAGCAAACGTTACTCATTCCTATAGTAAGCATAACTCGACCGTAAGATAAGCATAACTCAATCGTTACTCTTTGATTAAACATGACTAAGTCGTAAAGAGGTTTACCTAAGTCATTATGTAAAATATTCATAAGTCAGACATACACGGAGGATAAATTTCATAAATCAGACGAACATTTAATGTAACTTAGTCGTTTCGTATATTAACCGTGTATAATACGATTGAGCACTAATATCTAGAAATATTTATACACGGGGAAAAAAAATTATTTTGACGCAGCTATGATGTGATATTACGATACCGAGGTCAAACCCTAGATGATATCTACTAGTATGTCATAGTATTATGCTGCTATGATGTAAATATTGCGATATCGAGGTCGAACCATAGATGATTTCTACTGTGTCATACTCCCTCCATTTTTATTTGATTAAATTTCACACATAATAAGAAAATAATCAGTTTTGATTAATACATTTTCTTGATAAAATATACACTTTCCCATATAAATGAACCAATAATAATAAAAAAATTCAAATAGTCGAACAATGGTAAGACCTCTAGCATCTGACAGTGCTTTGTTCATTAATTCTGCATTGTTCGTAGTCATCAAGTTGTACCTTTCACCCCGTAAATGGACACTCGCCCACAGTAGGACATCAGCTCTTTGAAGGTACCCATGAAGTTCAAGATTAATCGCTTGAATCTCCTGGAAAATCTCATTAAAATTGGGCAACCTAAAACATCTTGCCGCTTTCTTCACCAGACGAAAAACATATTTTCCTTTGTACCATCCCAAAATGTTCTTATATAAATGGTACATGCGAATTCCCCGAGAAGCCAGCGGATACATATTCCCAATTGCTTTCCCTATCGACTTATGCCTATCTGAGATTATCGCAAGATCCTTCTTGTCGGGAATCAAACCTTTTAGTTGCGTAAAATACCATTCCCATGATTCATCATTTTTAGTGTCAACCACAGCGAAAGCTATTGGAAAAATCTGAAAATTACCATCTTGGGCTAGTGCTGTGAGAAGCGTCCCTTTGTATTTACCATTAAGAAACGTACCGTCTACGACCACAATTTTGCGCATGAAAGCAAACCCAGCTATGGACGCATCAAACGAAAGGAACACATACATGAATCTTCCACACTCATCGATTTGAAGACGCGCAAATGTACCCGGATTTTCCCTTCTTATCATGCATAAGTAAGAAGGCAACTTCTCAAACCCAATCTCAGTTGTGTTCCTTCATCAATTTTCCTTGCACGTACCAGCACCAATATGGCATATGTCCACATGACCATTCGAATAAGGCAGCCGTCATAAATTAAGTCAGTCAAATCGAAAACTTAACTCAGCCCTAACGTTACAGTAACTCAACCTCTATGTTAAAATAACTCAGCATTACTATTAAAATAACTAAGCCTACCGATAATATAACTCAGTCCAAATCTTTTTAATAAAACGGCCCATTAAAAATAAATACATTTATACCAAACTTCTTTTTGAAAACATAACCATTCGAATAAGTCAGCCGCATCATAGAATTAAGTCAGATACATCGTAAACATAACTCAGCCTTTATATTAANGCCCCCCCCCCCCCAAAAAAAAAAAAAAATACCACTATATCAAACTGCTTATTGATAGCTATGTCGCCGAGAGAGTCTCTGTACAACTGTCCTAAAATATCTGGTGTTTCTTGTTTAGATGGAATATAACGCTGAGTTACAGAACATGTATGTTTTCCATCACAAATACGGACGGAAAATGCCGGGAAAACCCCTTGTGGAGAAGCACGAACTCTCCAGGGACATCCAGGTACCCAACAGTTAACAACCAATATTTTTGTATCTGATTTGTCTACATCAAAATCAAATTGATCCCTCAATGCAAGAAGTTTCAATCGTCTCACCAACTCGGATTTACTCTCGTCTCGTTGCCCTACTGCAAGGTGTAGTGAATCCATCTCCGACCATAAAGCTTCTGGATTCAAATTGCACCGACTCATCGACCAGTTATGAGATCTCTTCTTTGGAGGTTGCGTCGTTGAATCGTCGTCTTCTACTGTAGACTCACAGTATGAGAAGTTATCATCTTCAGACGTCGCACCATCCGAGTCGTCGAACATATCAAATTAGCTGTCAAATTCATCATCTTCTTCGACCACTTCATCTTCTCCGCCTACTTTCTCTTTTTCTCCCTCCACTTTACTATAGCAGTCATTGTCATTGTCCTCGAAACGAACACCATCATAACCCTCACTGTAATCGTCGTTATTGTCTGAGGGTTCTCTTTCGAGATTAAACAATATAACCTTTTACTCTTATCTCTTGATCTGTCATTCAGACTAACTTCGCCATATGTTTTCTCTGTAATCTCCACGCAAGGACGTACATGTTCAATTTTCCATAGGCTTAGAAAACCTTGCAACTGTCGAGTATTCGATACATAAACTGGTGGAGTATCGTGCGCCATTGTTTTCAAAGATTTATTCGAGAACATGTAGCTCAGCTGAATATGATGTCTTGACTCATTCAATCTGTAATCATCGAATACCAACTTTTCTACTACTTCGCGTGTTGTTTGCCCATCTATAAGCAGAACTCTACATCCTCTACTTTCGGCATCGAATACATATATGTTTTTCTTAACCCAGTTACTGGAAACAATAAGTACACGATCCATAAGCTCTCAGTGTCAGATGAAGAATAAGATCAAGAAGATAGATGGAGAAGTTGGTTACCGAAGAAGAATCGGTAAGACTATCTACCATGCAAAAAAAAATTCAACACCCTCTCTCTTGAGACATGGCATGGATGCTAACATGGATGATGACATGACAAAAAGATAAGTCAGCCACAATACCAACACATAAAAAAGGAAAACAAAACGAAAAAAGAGGGAAGAAGGAAAGAAAAAACAAAAAAGGGAAAGTAGTACAGAAAAGGGAAGAAGGAAAAAAGGTAAAATAAGTTCAGGGAATAGAACTCGGGAAGTTAAGTTGGAAGCTAAGGCATGGAACCACTAGACCATGATAGAATTTTTAAAAATTTGGGCGAAATAATAATATAAAGTCAGGTTGCTAGTCAAAATTTTTTAAGTTTATTAAATAATAAAGGGTTCTAAATTTCATTACGATTTCAGTTACCGAGGTAGGAAATAACTCAGCACTGCCCTTATCAAGTCACTGTCTTAAGGATAACTCAGTTCTTAATACATTCCATACGTACAAAAAACCCAGCCATTATTACGTTACCGAGTTAAGAATAACTAAACCCTTGTTACGTTTACCAATTTAAGAATAACTCAGCTCTATAGAGTAAAAAATATATTAGTCGTGTATTAATCGAAGAGACACGATTTTTGGTATACCCGCCTCTTCAATTTTTTGTTGTCCTCGGTAACGTAATAAGACATCATTACACATTTCGTAAATCTAATTATATCTGCGTATTATAACATCTTTAGCTGCGGAAGAGAGAGAGACTGACTTTACCGTCCCGTCATAGCTGGGACATAATAAGCATAGGGTTTGACCTCGGAAACTTATTATCCCATCATAGCTGCATAGTACTACTATTAAGACATCATTTGCCTCGGTTATAAGAATTATCATTCGGCTGGGTTATTATTATTGTTTTATGATAAACAAAAATGGCTAAGTTATTTTTATTGAGTGCCCGAGTTATAAAATTCAACAGTAACTATTAATGCGTATCCCTGCCTCTTAAACTTTTTTTGGCTATAAATTAACGTTTACCCATAGTGTAACATGCACACTGAAAGTCTATCTAGCTCTCTAAAATATCTCCAACTACAGAATCATGTATCTCAAGGATATCACCGACACCCAAATCGGAACAAAAGGTATACTTTGTCTTTTTTTTTACCCATATTTATTTAAACAAAATAATTGTTGGTCTAATTCTTTTACTTGATTACTAAGAGAATATTCTCTACAAATGTTAGTCAGGGAATCCAAGATAAATTTAGTTTATGTGTTCATAGACGTCTCAATAAACTGATGGTTCGGTAATGCAAAATTAAGTTCACAACCTTATCACTCTTTTCGTTGGATAAGATACGCAAGAACTAAAGTTGGTCATTCAACAAAGAATACGTACAAGGCCTGGTGAAGGCGTTTGTCCAGAGGAGGGTAATTCCACTCATCTGTTTGATTGATTTGCAATGTTTCAGCTCTGAAATATTATGTGATCTTGCTGCTGCTGGAACTCTTTGGTTGTTATGTTGCTTTTAATTACTTGGATTTGGATTAGAAGCATAAAAGCTGATTTTGAGTACTGATTGTAATCACTAGGTAGATGAAACATAATCAAAAGAGAAAACAGATACAAAGGTAATGTTTAATATCTTAAGGCAAAAGAAGCGAGTGAGGCTTGAGAATTTTGCACTCAACAGGAGATCATTTGCACAAACAGTAGAGAATTTGTTCGCTCTCTCTTTCTTGGCCAAAGATGGACGAGTTGAGATCATTGTGGACAAAAGTGGTTCTCATTTCAAATCTAAGATCACATTTTTCATTCTTTTATGTCTCTGGTTTATTCATTTCGCATGTATCCGATCTCTTTATTTGTCTTCAGTGCCAAGAAACGCACCTGCTGCAAACTTAGTGATGTCGGGAGAAGTCATGTATAACCATTTTGTATTTAGATTATATTTTAAAGATTGGAAGGTAATAAAAATTGAATTCGTTCATGTTATACTCTTTGATTCTTCTGTTATGCCGTAAAGATGTCTCATTTTTGTGGCTATGTTATTTTATATTGAATGCCTGAATTATAAAATTAATAAGAGTGGGATTTGAAATGTTTTTGTGAAGCGACTGAGTAATACGTTTGATTACGGTTCAATTTAGGTTTTATAACCTGAGATAGATAAAGAGAGATTGAAAATTTGTTTGCAGATAAATCGAGAAATAGAGAGATAATGGTCGCTTCAAATTCCCATAATTTTTAATATAATAAATAGAAGAGTCATGATTTTTCGTATGTCCGCATCATTACACGCCTCGTAAAATCACATTATCCGCGACAAAGAGAGAGACTGAATTTATCGTCTCGTCATAGCTGAGTTATGGTTTGTAAATGGCTGAGTTACAGTTTACCATTGACAGACGGATCATAATTATTTTAGTACGGCTGAGTTATTGTTAATGTATTTATGGGTTACTTTCACAGGATGTATGAGTTATGGAATTTAAAATTATCGTTACGGCTGAGTTATATCACTAAATGCTGGGATTTCTTTTCTATATGTCTGAGTAAAGTAATCAGTTTCAAATTTTTTTCCTCGGTAACGTAATAAGCATCATTACACGCCTCGTAATTGCCTAATACTCTGACATAATAGCTGTGTCGTAATAAGGATAGGGTTTGACCTCAGAAACGTATTATCCCATCATAGTTGCATAGTACTAATAGTAAGACATCATTTGCCTCGGTTATCATTCGGCTGGGTTATTATTATTGTTTTATGATAAATAAAAAATGGCTAAGTTATTTTTATTGAGTGCCTGAGTTATAAAATTCAACAGTCACCATTCATGCGTATCCCCGCCTCTTAAATTTTGTTTTGGCCATAAATTAACGTTTACCCATAGTGTAACATTCACACTGAAAGTCTATCTAACACTCTAAAATATATCCAACTGCAGAATCCTGTATCTCAAGGATATCACCGACACCCGAATCGGAACAGAAGGTATACTTTGTCTTTTTTTTACCCATATTTATTTAAACAAAATAATTGTTTGTCTAATTTTTTACTTGATTACTAAGAGAATATTGTCTACAAATGTTATTCAGGAAATCCAAGATAAACTTATTTTATGTGTTCATACATGTCTCAGTAAACTGTTGATTCGGTAATGCAAAATTAAGTTCACAACCTTATCACTCTTTTCATTCGACAGGATACGCGAGAACTAAAGTTGGCCATTCAACAAAGAATTGATTAATGCATTGAACAGCAGACGCTGAACCCAACCTGTTCTTCTCCCTGCAGGTTGTCCTCACCAAGTCGGAATGATCATAACGGTTACCTGAGAAATCAATGCTTCCTCGAAATCTTCGAGGGAAAGATAGATCTCGCCAAGAGACTGACAAGTAGGTAAATAAATAAAGAGATACAGAAAGAAACAAAGAAATAAATAGAAAGATAAATAGAAGCTTTCTTGTAGCAAATAGGTTTAAGACAAGTGAATATTTTACATTGGAGTTTGTAAGAAGAGAAGGTTCAACACCAATTCTCAAGTTCTGCTCAAGGGACAAGGTCAAGATAGAACAAGCACCAAGTGATTTGTGTTAGAACACAATAAGAACAAAGGTCTTGTCCCGTTTCGGAAAAGTTTAAACTTGGGAAAAGAATTAACTTTTAATCCATTTTCTAAGCATAACTTTCTCCAACCTCCTGTAATATATGCAACAACACTCGGTCTCTTGTATTTTAGACAAGAAGTCGAAAATTGTTCTTGGTTTCTTCTTTGATGGAATGTTTTCATAATCCGATTCATCTTTCCATGGATTATCTTTATTAGAGTTTTCTGAGGCCGTGGGAATTTTAACTTTTCAGATTCTGTTTGATTTCTACATTATATAAGTAAACCATTTATAAGTTTTATTCTTTATTCTTTTTATTTAATCTTTCAGTACTCATTAATTACTATTGTGCATGCATATTTCTCCTCGAAACAAGAATAACATATATAATTAATAATCAAAAACAAAAGTAATTCAACCAAATTCAAAGTTTCAACAAAATTTATCTTGGATTTAGTCTCAATAAACGGATGGTTTGGTATTGTAGAATTTAGTTCAAAACCTTATCACTCACTATGTTCGTTGGACAGGATACGCGAGAATTACATGACTAATATATTTGCTATTCTCAAGGGATGAGTTATTCTTAACTATTCTAAACTCAATAACTTAATAAGGGCTGAGGTATTCTACGTCTAAAATGTAACAAGAACTGAGTTATCTTTAAGTCTGTAACTTGATAAGGGCTGAGTCATTCTTACCTCGGTAACTGAAATCATAATGAAATTTTTTAAAAACCCTTTTTCATTTAATAAAGAGATCCCTTTAATAAACTTAAAAATTCTAAATGACAAAATGTCAATAAAACCTTTATTCATGTACAGATTAGTGACTTTTACAAGCAAACCCTACTAGAGGTAACGTAAAGTCGCAAACCCTATCAGTCTGGTCTCGGTTATGAAAATTTCTTGATATTAGAAGCGGCAATACTTATCCGTATTATACAGGAGTAATATCTTAGTTAATGTGTTTTGATGATATCTGAATTATCTAAATAAAAAACTGGGTTTTTATGCTTATGTAAGAGTTATGTTATAGACAATATGACTAAGTTATGATTTTTAATGTACTATGACTAAGTTACGACTGAGTTAGGGTTTAATGTTTAGTGTTTAGGGTTTAGATTACATTTGATGAGTTAATTAGACTCTTAAAAGAGTTAGTTAGATTACATTTCACGATTAGTTATACGAGAACCCCTTTCGAAACAAAGAGTTAAAATCATCATTTGACCTGTAATATCACATCATTGTTGCGTAAGAAAATATCGTAGCCGCGTTTACCCTCGGTAACTTTATTTTAGATATCATTTGTACTAAATAAATAAATAATAATAATTGGTCTCTCTTTAATCCATTTAGGGTTTAGGGTTTATTGTTTACTACGAAATAGTAGTATATAAGTGAGTTAAGACTCTTAATGAGTTACTTAGAGTACATTGTATATTAATTCTCAACATACATGTCAATATCTCTTGTGATTTTATAAAGTGGATACATACATTTATTAATATGCGCACAAACAATATGCATTTAATCCAATTTCAATACTACTCACTTGTAGTCATAACACAAATATTATAACCACAAATAAAACTCAATCATAAAATGAACATAACTCATCCTTATTCATAACTTAGTTGTAAAATAACTCAGCTGTACTGGAAAAATAACTAAGTCGTAAAATTAGCGAAGAAAAAAACACAACTTCTTGTAAAGAATAATCAGCTTGATGTAACTCAGGCATTTTGTATATATAGAATTTATAACTCAATGAAAATAACTTAGCCTTTTCGTTTATAATAAAAAAATAATAATAACCCAG
>OVBE01003907.1:0-24414 GCA_900406425.1 Iberis pinnata | reverse complement strand
CCAGATTCTTGCAACATAGCATTCATCATCTCTTTGAGAGTGCGGTTCTTACGTTCTGCAGTCCCGTTAGATTCAGGGTAGTAAGGAGCGGTAGTTTGATGTATGATCCCATGTTCTTTGCAGAAATCATTAAATGGACCATCATACTCACCTCCTCTGTCACTTCTTACTACTTTGATAGTTTTACCAAGTTGATTCTCAACTTCAAGTTTATACTCTTTGAGTTTTCACAAGACTTCATCTTTGCTATGTAACAGATATACATAACAATATCTTGTGCTATCATTAATGAATGTTACAAAATACTTTTTACTAGCTTCGAGTTTGTATATATTTCAGATCACATAAATCTGTATGAATNAGGAGATGGAGTTATAGTGAGTTTGGCTTGTACACAAACTTCACATTTTTCTTTATTTACTTTGCATTTGAGAATTAAGTTGAGACGTTTTAATTTTTGCATAGATTTGTAATTAACATGTCCTAATCTTTCATGCCAAGTATTGAAAGACTCAACCAAATAAGCAACGGACTTTTCATTAATACAATCAGTAATTACAATGTTAGCTATTTCAAGCTTGCAAGACGAAGGACTGTCATTACACACATTTTGACAAGTCCTCCTGTTACAAATCCTTTCCCAAATACACCCTATTTTTCCTAAGTAATAGCTTGTCAGCTTCAAAGCTTGTTCTGAATCCAGCGTCGACTTGTTCCATGATTGGTTTCGAGTCCACCATCTTGAAGTCCAAGAACTTTGCGACGACAAATTTCTGACAACCAGCATCGTCAGATTTGTACTTCTTTTCTAAGGCGAGCCAGAGCTCCTTAGACGTATGTGCCTCCTGAATATACACTTTGTACAGTGGATCAATGAGGCGGCCTAAGATCCAACCTCGACAGACGAAATCATAATGCTTCCAAGCATTAACAGCAGCTTGAACGTAGGCATCGCTGTTTCCGAGAGGAACGATTAGTGGATCGTCCGTGAGGAATTTTTCAGCGTTCATATTGCTCATGTAGAAGAGCATTTTGTTTTGCCACGTTTTGAAATTTGTCCAGTCGAATTTCTCCAGCAGTATGCCTTGCGCCATTGCTGCAGGTAGTTGAGACATTCTGACGAAGGCATCTTTCGGAACCGAGGTCTATACCGTATTCGCAGACCCATCAATGTGTCCATCAGTATGGATATTTTCATTATTCTCGGTCGTCATCTGTAAACAGAAACCGGAAACTATCAGTTATATATCGCGGAAACGTGTTGAAACAATCGCGAACCGGTTAAAACGTTTTAAACGATTTTAGAACCGAAATCCGATATAAAGCGGTAGCTATAGAGTGGATTTTTAGAATTAAGATTGTAGGGACCGTAAAACCGGATTTAGTTATAAACCTAGTTTAAAACGTTTAACAATCTTAAACCAAACAGAGTCGAGTCGAAACTCTTTCCTTAATTCTAAAAAATGTCCGTGGTAAGACGGTTTACCGCAATTTAAGAATCTCAGGATACAACCGTTCAATATCTTTATTAAGCCTTACCCTTAATAAAGCCTATCGACCTTAGTCTATATGAATACTCCCGAGACTTTGGAAACGGGGTATTATTGGAACAACTTTTGAAGACAACTTTTGAAGACTTTTATTTGTATTTATTTTGTTCTCTTTATTCAATATTTAAAACCAATTGTTTCCTAATAATTGATTGAGAAAAGGATGAGAGAAAATGAATGGTGGAGGTCCCTATTTATAGGAGATGAAAATGTGTCATGTGAAAGGATGTGACTCTTGGTCAAGACACCTTTTCACATGAAAGGATGTGAGCTTTGGTGAAAAGACACATTTTCACATGAAAGGGTGTGACCTTTGGTGAAAAGACACTTTTTCACATGAAAGGGTGTGACCTTTGGTGAAAAGACACTTTTTAACATGAAAGGATGTGACCGTTGGTGAAAAGACACACCCCTTAATTGCACATTTTCAATTGGTGTCCATTCCGCCAACAGTTGCAACTGTTCGCTTGGTGACCTTTCACCTGTAAGCTACTTCGCTATAGTTCACTAAGCTTGAGTGTTAGCTGACCAGTCCACCCAGCTAGGTTAGTACTCATTCAGCTCATTGAGCTCGGTTGAGCTATCTTTTTACTCACCTAGCTGAGTTAGCTAGTCTTTCCAGCTAGTTTAGCTCACTTAGCTACTCACCTAGCTGAGCTAGCTAGTCTTTCCAGCTAGTTCAGCTCACTTAGTTGTCTTATTTCTCATTCAAATTAACTCCAATTTTAGCATTTATATATTCAAAGTTATTCCGGTAATTCCGGGCAACGACCTTTCCGGAAAACTCACCCGGAAAAGTGACAAAAATCACTGTCACAAAATTAAGTTCCAACATTTTCTTTGTTTCTTTCTATTTGCAGAGTTATACTTCCTCCCTTTGGGACAGATCACTACCATCACTTTCTTCTTTTAAGGAGAGAATATTTTCAAAAATTTACCTCTTCTCTAATAGAGAAGCGTTCTTTCTGGGTGCTTACTCCAGATATTTTGGAATCTTCCTCATCTTCTTGTTATTCTTGGCAGGATATATATGAGGTTATGGGTCTTTCATAAAAGTCACATTGTAAGATGACTAATCTACATACTATTGGTTAGATTCATGTGAGAAAGCCACTTTATTTTTTATTATTTTTAAATTATTATAGCTATAAAACTAAAAGATGTCTTTCTTATTTTTATAAATTACACTACGTAGGGTTTAGTAAAAATGAAATATCTCTTTTTCTCTTGGGCACTTATATCGAGACAAGCTATCGACTCTTTCTCAGCTGGTAGTGATATTGTTCTCACTACAAGAAATATGACTATCGACAGCGTCCCAAGATAGCGTTTTTTATGTAATTTCTATTGTACATGGACACGGGTTATATCCATAGCGTTTCATTTTTTACGTTATTTTTTCATTCCCGGGAAAACAAAAATACATAGGCGCATAAATTTGCTTAGTTTTGACACTTACTATTGCAGATAATACAAAAAACGCTATGGTTCTTACAAAATCACTTAACTTTTTTTTCAACATAATCAATTCGACTTAGTTATTTCTCTCTTTCTTCATTATTTTCAGAAGATCTTCAGTGTATGCGTTACTTCGGGACATTGTTGATCTCACAAATTCGAAGCTCTATTGTTTAATCGAGAAGATATCTTCCTCATATACTTCATGTTTTAGTTAATTTTAGGTCTATGTACATAGATTATGCGGTTCTGAATTACCCATGCATGTTTGGTTTAGTTGATTCGAAGTATTATCTACATACATATTGTTTGAATTCGTTAGATGTGGAATTTAGCTAAAAATGTTATTTTTTATTCTCAGTTCTAAAATGACAGTAAGGATGAGAGGAGGGTACACGTCGACATCCGGCTCTGCTGGGGCCCGTCGTAGTAGACGTAACCAAGGCTTAGAGGCTACACCTGCATCAACATGGGGTAAAAATGCAGCAAGAGGAACTAAGACCTGGTTCTGTTACATTGTCATCTTCTAAGAACTCAATGCACAGAGAGTTTAACGTGTTCGAGTCCTTAACTTTGACCCCTACTCACGCCGAGATCTAATACCCATAATCCAATAGAATCACTTTAGTTATATAGAACATACAAAAAGCTTTTAAAAACAACTTTAAGCACGCACAAAGGCCTAGAAGCCGCCTTGGTAGAGTCGTCCAAACATAGCTGCAGAGCTGTTTCCTCTTCTGTCAAAACAAACTTAATACTTAGCCAAAATTTGGTTCTTCTGTTTTTAGTAACATCACGTGCTTCTCACGTGACTCCCACTTAAACCGACTTGGGCTTCAATTGGGCTTGTCTCACACTTAATTCGAATTTTCCAGATCAAAGGAAGATTAGTAGTTATGAAACTTGTCTATACATTGTTACATATATAATTTGAGTACAGTACTATGATGTTTATGTAAATATTAGTATAATAAGTAAATTTTAAGGTAATATAAAACGATAACAGTACTATGATGTTTATCAAAAAAATATCATGGAAAACAAATATCACTGTAGAAGATGCCGAAAATATTATTTAAAATATTAGTATGTATAACAAAATATAATCATATGATTTTTTTTATTTAAAAGAAGTTATAATGAACTAAATAAAAACGAACAGAGAAAAACGATTTGCAAAACTTGAGACAAGAGAAACATTGGTTTATTATTAAACCTTTAGAAAGAGTTTTATTTTTTATAGATAGAAGTTGCAGAGACTTAACCGGAAGAATCGCTTATATAAAGACCACGATCTTGAATTAGGGTTTCCATCATTTATCTCCAATAATAATTAATTTATGGGAAATAAGTTATTTAAGGCCGCATTGTTAATTGACGTTTTTATAAATAATTACTGTCATTGTGACAAAAAACATATAAAAAATTAAAAATTGATTTTCGATTCGACACTCGATTTTTGGTTTTTTCGTTTGGAAGATCATTTTATTTGGTTCAAAATTTTTAATTTTGGTTAAATTTTGGATTTCCGTTCAGTTTTAGTTTTCGGTTAATTTTAACAAGCTCGGTTCGGGTAATAGAGTATAAACGAAAGTATAGAAATCAGGATAACACATTATTTATTTTATTTATTTAATTATTGATCGAAATATGTTTATGTGTATGATACGAAATTGATTTGCTATGCATAGCATGTAATTATTACCTATGCGAAAAATGTATAGAAATATGTTTATTAGACAACTCAAAAAATCATTTAATAGACAATTAAATAATTTAATAAAAGGAACTAAAAAATTTCATTTAAGAGACGAGTCGCTTCTGTTTCCCTCTCAACCCAAGATAAACCATAATCCATACACAAAAGGGTTTTTTGAGTTGTCTAATAAACTCAAAACCATAATCGTGAGATACATCACACACTGTTAAAACTTTAAACCAAAATAAAATTAAATGTCATGAAACGACGTTTAACGAGACACATTCATAATACATGACTAAAACCATTATATATATAATACATAGATAAATAATCTGTCATGTCTCATTATCTCCAGTTTTTAGAAAGAAATTTTTTTTCAAAAAAGATGAATCACCTCCCATAAGATGTAGACGACGATCCAGCAACTCTCTCACGGTTACCAACTACAAGAAGGTACAAAAATATGTTGAAACTTATGAAGATTCAACTACAATGTCTGGAAGATCTCCGTGAAAGGGAAGTTAGATCTATGGAGGTAGACGCCAAGATCTACATGTTAGAGAAGATCAAAAACACTCCGAATTTCAATTTGGAAGAGGAGCTGAAGAGATTGAAAAAAGAAAAACAATACACCGATAACAAACTCAGCCACACTCACTGCGACGAAAGAGATTACAGAGCATCCGATGTTAGATTCTTAGGTTAAACTTATTTTGTTTTTTGTTTTTTTGTTTAAAATGGTTTATATTTAGTTTATTCGTTTTTTTTTTTTGCTTGTGTGATTTATTTTTTATGTTTATGATTTTTAGTTTTTTAATAATTCATGTTTAGTTGTTTTTATTATTATAAGTAACTTTGTACCTATATTGTTTTGTTGAAAGTATTATAAGTCAAGTTATCAGTTGCACATTTTACATATATTATATATTATCATACATGTAAACTAATAATAATATTAAAATAAAATATTAGTAACAAAAATAATTATTAATTAATTATATAGAATTTGAACTTAATAATTTAAACAAAAAGCATATACAAAAAATTACAAAAAAAGTTAACAATCATCAACTAACAACAACAACAAACAAAACAAACAACACATAAAAAATCAAAATGATAAAATGACCACCACCGATCATCTCCTCAAACACGCAAATTTCATCTCCATCTTCCATCATTAGCTGTAAAAAAACAGTACATATATCAAAGATGATTTTTTAAATTTATAGTTAAACTTAATATTATATTAATTCAAGGAAGAGTACAAACCGAATCAGGATTTAAATATGGTGATAGACGTTGGCCATGACAAATAAATCGAACAGAGCTATATTGTATGTTTTTAAGTTTGCAATAGTCAAACATCAATTTCTTAATTCTTGTATAAACATTGATATTAAATTTATATTCCACTCCCTGGTTTATGTTTGTAATCAACATTTTAAAAATAAAATTAAAAATGTATATTAGAGGTTAAAATGTTTAATTATTTATTTATCAAATAGAATAAAATAAACATGTTGGTCCACAAGCTTTAGAATCACTCTGTTAAACTGATTGGTTTCAAGAGGTGGAGATCTCATGGAAACACACGATTCTGTAGTAGTAATCAATAAACTCATTATTTAAGAGAGAATAATGTTGCTTGATATATTTGAGAGAGAGAGAGAGAAAAAAAAAATTTAGTATGAAAATGCACCATTGACAAACGATAATATATAAAAAAAGAAGAAACGAGTCGTTTGTGGTGACCAACCAGTTATTGAAAAACCATAACTTTATCTATATTTTCCAAATTTTGATGCTTAAAAATAATCTTTTAATTTAGAAGCAATATAATACCTAGTAGACTATGTATTAGGTTACCATAATGATACATTTGAATACATTGCATATTTGACAGATCTTCAGATTTAATAATTAATAGTATTAAAACAAAGAGATAAAAAAATTGAACATGTATTTAATGCGATAATTTTTTATAATAATTAAAAATATTTCTAAAAATTATTTAACAATCAATCTTCTATCTAAATCTGTTTTGTGCCGAATATCAACAGTGGATTCAAGAAGAACAAAAGATATATTATCAAGTTTACGAGATCATCTTCAGGTCATAATAATATCTTTCTTTCCTTTCAAAGATTTTTTAAAGACAAGTGTTCTATCTAAACATTGGAAGAATATATGTTATGAAACGACCAATATCTATTTCAAAGAATCCCAGGTCGTGAAATTTTTAGTCGCCGAAGATGAAGAAACCATAATGGTCTATAGGGCTTCGTTTATTTACTATTCAATTGAGTGTGTGTCAAGATTCTCTGGTGAATGCGTCAAAAGCTTTGAGTTTTGTCTCTCTAATCCGGTTGATTTTGAATCAGAGATCAAGATGTTGGTCGACTTCGCGGTCTCTAAACAAGTAAAGTATCTAATTCCTAATTTCGTAGAAAATACTCAAGAAGTAATAGAAGCAAATATGTTTCTATTACCAGAAAATTTTTATAATATAAATTATCTTGAGTCATTGAAGTTATTAGGTTGTGGATTTGATCCGTCAAGGTTTTGGAATTCGGATTCGATAAAATATCTATGCTTTGGTTGGATGAATCTCAAGAATATAATGTCTTTGATATCAAGGTCTCCTATTTTAAAATCTTTACCCATAGAAAATTGCTGGAATATTGGTCTTGAGATGATAACTGGATACAATAACCGGTTAACTGAGTTGATATTCGAGAATTGCAAATTCACGATGGAGTATACTACACTCAACTTGACAAATATTTAAAGTTTCAAACACATTAGCAAATTTCACTACTTTCAATTCATGGAAGCGAATAGAATGATGAAAAAAGCATATCTGGATTTCGCAAAAGAACCTGAATATGATGACATGACATGAACACATATTTATAGTATGCTTTACGATATGTCATCAGCCATGATGTTAACAGTATGTCCATTTCTCATTCAGATCATTCAAGAAAGTGATGATCCGACTCGTTTGCAAGCACCAATGGAGACAAAACATTTGGTTATAAAGAAAAATATACAACCAACTGGATTTGTTGGTATTAGATCCATGATCAATAATTGTCCAGATTTAGAAATATTGACATTTCTTACGATTCCTCCAAGACCGATCTTAGCTACAGTTTTTCAGGTTGATTTAGAGAATTATTGGAGTTAAAATGTTTGAAATCAACTTTAAAAGTCGTGGAAGTTGAAAATTGTAGTGGAGGGTTTAATGAAGTATTAATGTTGCAATATTTGATTAAGCATGGTCTTGTGTTAGAAAGAGTTGAGCTTTATTTGTCACGTGGATTAGAAGATGGTAAAAAGATTTTGGCTCATGCTGCTGTTGAATTGATAGGAAGTAAGTTTGTGAGAGATTCGAAACAACTAAAGGTTGTTATGCATAGTGTTTGAAGAAAATGGTCAATGTTAAACAATATGTTTTGTAATGTTTTAATATAATGAATTCTGTTTTCTTCTACTACGTGTTTTTCTAATAAAATTTGAACACTCAAAATTTATTGTATTTTTTAAATTCTCTCTATCTTTCTCTATCTCTCTCTCTCTCTCTCTCTCTCTCTCTATATATATATATCAAGTTACATTTCGAAAGAGAAAAATGTATTTCTAGTCAAAGAGGTGTGATTGAGTACTTTTGGAAAGAGAAAAATATTTAATTAAATTTTTTTTAAAAAAATCAAGTAATATGAAACAAAAAACAAAACCTAGAAAATCAAGTATTGAGATAGAGAAGTATAGAAATATATATATTATATATTTGATTAGACAACTCAGAAAAATTCATTTCAGAGACGCGTGGTTTGTGTTTCATTTAATAAAAGGTACTAAAACAAATTTGGTGTACCAATGTGACAAATTTGTTGTATTAATGCTACTGATAATCGTACAAAGGTACAAAAGAGTATACATGTCACCTTTTCTGGTAAACAATTTTTTTGTTTTTTTTTTATGAAACAAATATTGACAACAATATGGTATCCTAAACTGATAACCCTAAACCCTAAATGATTAATATACCATAAAACCTAAACCCTACAAAATAAAATGTTCAACAACTTTTGACAGTATTTTGAGTTGTTCAGTTTTCACATTTGAGTTGTTTAGTTTTCACATTTGAGTTGTTTAATTTCAAAATCGTAAACCTTAACACTAGACCCTAAAATGATATAAACCCTTTGAATCTGTAACTAATACTACTCAAATTCATCTCATATAATCTATATCCATTTAAATATATGAACTTATAGGAATAAGATTTGAATATTGGTTTGAATAACCATAACATATTTCTTCTCTTATTAACTTTAAATTTTGTAATTGTATTTTGTTAACTATTTTTTCGTATATCATTTGAAAAAGTAATATAAAAATGGCCAATGAGAAACTGAGACGGAGATAGTAAATGAGATGCAACATACACCGTTGGATATTTTTAGACAACTTAATTTATTCAGTCTGAGCCATTGTTTCCTTTCGAGTTGCTTTTGCCGGGAAACTGAAAATTTCGCTAAAATAACAGAATCCTCTATTTTTAACTTTAGTTTCTAATTCTAATCTCTCTTTGACCAAAAAAACTTAATCTCTCATCTCCATCTTCTTAATTCTAAACATAATCTGCAACAATCGTTACATATTTCTCATATGGAGAAGTCGTGGATTTGGCTGGAAAGGTATCATGTACATAGATCTCTCGAGAAATACTTTCATTCGCTGATTGACATATTTATTATAATTTTTTGTGATTTAACATGTAGGACTTGTCTCGAGTACTCAGAAGGAGCAACCAATTTCGTTACCTCGTCAGCAAGAAGATTGGGTAATCTGACTGAAATGCTTTGCCCATGTAGAAATTGCCAAAATTTATGCCATCAAAAAATAGAAAACATAGTTGATCATCTAGTAATTAAGGGTATATATATACCAAGAATAAGGTTTCTTCTTGGAGTGTTCATGGTGAAGGAATATCTAATACAAAGGACACTACTACTGATTCAGAAACTGAGGCATTGATTTGTTCAAGACTGCATTTTTTACAGATGATGGTAATCAATTTAAAATGAATGAAATGGAGAAACAAAATGATGATGATGGACCAGTAGAAGAAACTGAGTTCAGGAAAAAATTAAAAGAAGCTGAAACTCCATTGTACCAAAATTGCATCAAATATTCAAAGGTTTCGGCAATCATGGGACTGTATATAATTAAAGTTAAGAGTGGTATATCAGAGAACTACTTTGATCATATATTGGTCTTAATTCATGACATGATACCTGAAGACAATGTTCTTCCAAAGAGTATAGATGGTATTAAAAAATTTCTGAAGATATTTGGTTTCGGTTACGATAATATTCATGCTTGCAAAAATGATTGCATACTCTTTAGGAAGGAGTTTGAAGAGCTAGAAAACTGTCCAAGAGGCAAAGTTTCAAGATGGGAAATAGATAAACACATTAATGAGATCAAGGTAGGGATACCAAGAAAGATACTTAGATATTTTCCAATCAAGGATAGGTTTAGGAGGATGTTCAGATCTAAAAAGATGGCAGAAGATGTGCGTTGGCATTCTACCAATGCTACTGATCATGGTACAATGCGAAACCCTGTTCATTCTATAACTTGGGCACAAGTGAACAAGTCATGGCCAGACTTTGCTGCTGAACCAAGGAATCTTAGACTTGGACTTTCTACAGATGGAATAAACTCATTCTCTCTTCAATACACCAATTACAACACTTGGCTAGTGTTGTTAGTGAACTATAACACTCCTCCAACAATGTGTATGAAGGCTGAGAACATAATGTTGACTTTGTTGATCTCTGGTCCAACAACTCCTGGTAATAACATAGACGTTTACTTAGCACCATCAACAGACAATTTACAAGATTTGTGGACTGGAGGTATTCAAGTGTATGACTTATTTTCTAAGGAAAATTTCACACTTAGAGCTTTACTGCTTTGGACTATCAATGATCATCTAGCATTAGGGACACTGTTTGGATGTAAAGTGAAGGAGAAACAAGCTTGCAATGTATGTGGAAAGGATACACGTGCTAGATGGCTGAAGTTTAGCTGGAAGTATGTGTATATGGGAAATAGAAAAAGACTACCTCCAGGCCATCGTTACAGATATAAGAAATCTTGGTTTGACAACACTATTTAAGATGGGAATGCTATTAGGATACAAACTGGTGATGAAATATACGAAAAATTAAAAGTGTTTAACAATGATTTTGGAAGACCTCTGCAAAAAGAAAAAAAATGAAAAAGAACAAATTTGTTAGATGATGAGATTGTCCAAGAAGAAGAATGTGAAGAATCAAATGATCTATTGCAGTGGAAGAAGATATCAATATTCTTTGAACTCCCTTACTGGAAGGTAAATAAGACTAACTAAACTACATTCTCTAGTTGTCATATTATAATAGGCCTAACGTTTAAATGACTCATGTGTTACAATATGGTTGTTCGTCACAATATTGATGTGATGCACGTTGAAAAGAATGTGTCTTATGATGTTTTATCTCTACTCTTGCAAAACGCTAAGTCAAAAGATGGGTTAAAGGCGAGACAAGACTTAGAAGATATCGGAATCAGAAATCACTTGCACCCAGAAGTTAGGGGAAAGAAAACTTACTTACCTCCAGCAGCCTATCGGTTATTGATGTCAAAGAAGACCATTTTCTGCAAAAGGTTATCTAATTTCAGAGGTTCTGATGATTATTGTGGTAATATTGCAAATAGTGTTTCTGTTAACCCTCCAAATATAGGTAGTTCGAAGTCGCATGATCATCATGTGCTAATACAGAATCTGTTACCAGCTGCCATGAGAGGTTTGTTATATAGAGCACCTAGGAATGCCATAACCAGATTATGCAATTACTTCAACAGATTGTGTCAACATATCATTGATCCGAAAAAACTTATATCAATGGAAACAGAGTTTCGGGAAACAATTTTTCAACTAAAGCAGTTCTTCCCTCCATCCCTTTTTGATATAATGTTCCACCTTCCCATACATCTATCTAAAGAGGCACGCCTGGGAGGACCCGTACACTTTTGATAGATGTATCCTTTCGAAAGGTTTGATGTACTCATTTTCTTCAATTTATCTTTTGTAATGATGATTGACTATCATTCATGTATTATGACTGAGTTATAGGTACATAAAAACACTAAAGGCTTACGTGAAAAATCATGCAAGGCCGGAACGATGTATGGCTGAGGGATATTTAGCCGGAGAATGCATTGCATTTTGTTTAGAATTCTTGTAAAATTCAATACTAGTTCAAGGAGCAGTTAACCGGAACGTAGACATTGAGGATGATGGAATGGTGGTTGAAGGTAGACCACTATAAAAGGGTGTACATGTCACCCTTTCTGACAAAGATAGAGACATCTCACATCGGTATGTGCTGATGAACATGGCTTCTATGGATCCTTATGTGCAGAAAGTGGTTACCCTTTATGTTAATAAGGATGTCAATTAAAAATTTATAAAGCAAACTTTTTTTATTGTCAAATCATGATGCATCAGGAAGAATTACAAGCTACTGATGATAGATGTGCTAGAAATGAAATGTTGTTGTGGAATTGCTTCATGCCAGCTTATGTTTTCTAATAGTGGTTGTTCTGAGTTATTTTCTTCCTTGCCAATTATTGAAATGTGTCACAGGTTGCGTCTTGATTTATCTGAGTTATTGTCTTCGTTGCCAATTATTGAAATGTGGCACTGGTTGCTTCTTGGTTTATTTGATTGGAATATGATTTGTGAATTTGAAATTACTTCATGCCAGGTTTTGTTTTTTTGAAAAAGACATATATTTGTTGTTAGAGTATTCATTGCCAATGATTGAAATGTGTCACTGGTTGCTTCTTGGTCTATCTAAGTCTGATGTTTTCCCTGATTCAGATTGAATCAGATGTAACACAAAGTTATTCTAAGGAGATAAGGTGGTTGGAATTTGGACCAAGAAATGTTGCTTTAGCACATAAAAGATTCATCAGTATTGGGCATAGATTTCATATAGATGCGGTTAACCGGAAGACGCAAAACAGTGGAGTAACTTATGAAGCGTATAGTATGTGTCGATCGAGTGCACGAGATACAAGACAAGTAGCTGATATGCTTACATATTATGGAGTTACAAAAAAAAATTACTTCTTGACTACCACGTGTTCAAAGTACCATTGTTTAGATGCAATTGGACAAACAAAGGTAATGGTGTGAATGAAGAAGATGGTTTTACTCTTGTGAACCTACATATGAACCAAGAACCATATTTGCAAGATCCATTCATATTACATACTCAAGAAAAAAAAGTTTTCTACTCTATGGAAGATGATTTTTCAAATTGGTATGTTGTAATGAGAGCACCGCCTAGAGGATATCAAGAGTTAGAAATATAGGAGGATTTAGTTTGCGCACCATTGCCTATCCAAGAAATATATGATGGAGAAAGTGAAGATGCTGATGATAGTAGTATATATGTTAGGAATGATTGTGAAGGGTTATTGGTAGTAGATTGAAATAGTCTTGGTGATGTTTGATAGGTTTTATAGTTTTTATTGGTTGATTCCTTACATTATGGAAATGCTACTTTTTTGTAAACATGGAAATGTTTTATGGATATAATGAAATTATTTAATTTTTATTTGACAAACAATTCAAATATATATTATAATTGCAAAAGAAATTCAATTGTATAATTATAATAATATTAATTGTCGGGTAATTACAAGACAATAATAACAAAAATAGTTTGCTATCTTTATAAAACAAACTGCTATAGTTTTAATCCAATTATAATACAAATCCAACGCTATTGAATATATAAAACTAAAGCTATTATTAAAAACCTTTAATAACAAATATACGGTGCTATTATAAAAATAAACAATTGCATCTTCAACAACGCCATCGTAATTTTGATAATTGTAGCATACATTAAATCCGTTATCTAAAGTGTCCGACCAATAATGACGGGCGCTGTTAGAGAATTTAATTAACCGCTTTCCTATCCTACAATAGCTTTTTCGACCGCTAAGAAAAGGCATATTTCTTGTAGTGTCTTCACCGGTGCCACCTCCCACTCTGCCGTTTGCTTTATTTTTCGTCTTAGGTAGTGTGGTTTCCATCTCTAGTGCTCTGTTTTGCTCTAACTCCCTCTCTCCGCTTTCCTTTCTGCTTTGGAGTATAGGTTTCTACTCGATGACGTCTCGGCGGTGTGTTTGCTTTGCGGTCATCGGTTTTTCCTTTCATCCGGTCGCTTTTCCTGGTTCCATTGCTTAGCTCGGCCTTCCGATGGCTGGTCAGGTTCACTTTTGGCTTGGATCTTCCGAAGGCCCTTTGTCCTGAGTGCCTTAGCTTCTGTAGCAATAATTTTGGTGTTGACGGTCTCAGTTCGATAAGTTTACTGCCCTTTTTTCCTTCTCTTCAGTTGTTTCTCTCATTGGATTCTAGGTTGGTCTTCGTTTGCTTTCACCTCTATAAGGGAGGGGTGTAATGTGAGAAGCACAAATCGTATTAGATGTAAAGATTACAATATATAGTCTTCATGATCTATACATTAGATATAAAAGATTGACTTTTATGTTCTTTCCATTTTTATATTCTACACGCCCCTTCAAGATGGAGGGAGTTGACGAACTCCAATCTTGTTAATAAGCTATGTAAATATTTGTCTCGGCAACGGCTTTGTCAATACATCAGTAAGCTGGTATTGCGTTGAGATATGAACTATGCAAAGAGTACCAGCTGTAATATTATCTCGTACAAAGTGGTAATCTAGAGCCAGGTGCTTCATCCGTGAGTGAAAGACCAGGTTTACGCATAGATACGTTGCACCTACATTGTCACAATACATGACAGGGGGAGACCGCGAGTTGATGCCAAGTTTTGCAAGCAAGGAAATGATCCATCGTAGTTCAGAGGTAGTATTAGCAATGGACCTATATTCAACCTCTGTCAAAGACCTAGCTACACCCTTCTGCTTCTTAGAAGACCAGGCAATTGGAGTTGAGCCAATATACACGATAAATGCTTGAGTGGAGAGGAAATCATCAACATCACCAGCTCAGTCCGACTCGGAGTAAGCATGAAGTGTCAAAGGTGAATGAGATGAGAGAAAGATGCCATGAGACAGAGTACCATCAAGATATCTCATAATCCTTTTTGTGGCTTGCCAATGCAGATCAATTGGTCTATGCATGAATTGTGATAGACGATTTACATTATAGGATATGTCTGGTCGCATAACGGAAAGGTATTGGAGACTTCGGAGTAGTTTGCAGTATTCTGTAGCATTCTAAAGTGGCTAACCAAATGTGAGAGAAAGTTTTGGAGCAGAGGCCATCGGTGTTTGTACTGATTTTGCATCTAGCATATTGAGCTTGGTGATTAATCAATCACATACTTGCGTTCCATTAGAGGCATACCTTGAGCAGTATATATAGCTTCTACACCTGGAAAATAGAAGAGATCTGTCGGCTGGTTGAGTGAGAAGCGTTGAGCAAGTGCGGTGAGAAAAGCATCAATAGCTATCGGGGGCGTGCCGATAACTATAATTTCATCGACATAGACAAGAACATAGATGATAACAAAACCTTATGTATAGATGAATGCCGATGTATCAGCAATGGAGTTGATGAAACCAAGCCTTATATATGTATCTTCAATTATGTATACCACGCTCATGGCGCTTGTTTCAGGCCGTAGAGAGCTTTGCGCAAGTAACAAACATGATTTGGAAGATCGGGGTCCACAAAACCAGGAGGTTGGGTGACATAAACTTCATCATGTAAAGTTCCTTGAAAGAAAGCATTATTCACATTCAGTTGTTTGATAATCCAATTGGATGATACCACTAATTGCGGAACCAGACGCACCGTGAAAAACTTGACAACGAGACTGAACTTCTCGGAGTAATCGACCATACTACTGAGAGAATCCGTGAGTAATGATTTGGGACTTGTATCTACCAAGAACACCAATAGAAAAATATTTGAGTGTAAGAATCTATTTTGTGGGAATCACATGCCGACTCTTGTGAGGTGGAACCAGATCAAATGTATGATTTACAACTTGTGTATCATGTTATGCACTCATCGCCCTCCTCTAGTTATGATCTCTTATTGCTTGGTTTACGGTGGATGGTATTAAAGGTTTATTATCAGAGGCAGCGGTTAAATAGGTGAATCGCTGATTTGGTTTGATGATTTTATTTTTGGCTCATGTTCTCATAGGGTGGTTATTCTTTGGTGGTGGATTAGCTGATGGAATTGGAAGTGGTGAAGAAGGGTTTTGTTCCCAAGTCTGGGAGGATTTACGATTGTTGCGAGAGGATGTGTTGCTGGTGGGAGTATTAGCAGGTGTAGACCTGCGATAATTGACAACATTGGTGTGACTGGTGTGGAAACAGCATTGTGAGACAAAGCTTGAAGTTTTAATTCATGATTAATCAACTTCTCATGAATCTCCAAGAGTAAAAGAAAGAACTCACGACCCTAGATCTGGTCAATAAATATTTCGTATTCCTTTAGGAGAGCCTCAATAGTATAATCGATCTGATCCTCTAGTTCTAATCGTTTCCCAAGCAGAGCAAGTTGATCAAAACGTTGCTTCAAACCTTGAAAGTACTCATCGATGGAAGAGGTACCTTTGGTCTAGTGTTTCAAGTGATGACGAATCTGGCGAATGTGTCCTCTACTCGGTTTCGCATATGTGGAAGCAAGAGTAGTCCAAATTTCAGCAAAGGTGGTGGTCATAGCGAGAACAGACTGAACCGGGAGAGAAATCGCATCGATTAATGCACTGTAAACCAGTTGATCATGTCTGGTCCAGACAGTGAAGGCCTCGTTATGAGTCTCAACACCTGCAATAGTTTTTGTAGGCGATGGAGTCGGGAGAGCACCAGTGATGTAGCTAGCCAGATTGTATCCATTCAATAAAACTCGAACTTGACGACTCCACATGATGTAATTGGAGGACGTCAACCTAGTGATATTTCTCATATTCACATTAAAAAGCGAAGAAGAATCAGAGAGTGGAATTGATTCAGTTGAGGGACTCGACATTAGGAAGAAGAAGAGTGTGGCGGCTAAGGAGATTTAAAAAAAAAATATTAGGTATCGTTTGCTCTGATACCATGTAATGTGAGAAGCACAAATTCTATTAAATGTAAAGATTACAATATATATTCTTCTATGTCCTTATCATATCTATATTCAACAAGAGGTTCATGAATTTTATCATGTCCTAGGTTCATCTTTCTTTGTTGTGGGTATGTAGTCTCGGCCTTTGAGTTTTTTGAAGTTGGGTTAGGTTTTCTATGTTGAGCTCTTCCTATATAGTATGGTGTGGCAGCTGAATTTCAGGTTCCTCCACAGGGAAGTTGAAGTTATTGTTCATGTGCGAGTGGTTTTCATATGGATTAGCTTGTTATCTATGAAGAGTGTTTGGTTTCGTCGTTGTTGGTTTTGGTATGCTTGCCATCGGCTCCTCCTTCAGCCACTATCTCGGTCTCCTCGGAGCTCGGGTTTTTTGGGGTTTAGTCTTCTTTGCTCTTTGTTTGTACCATTTTGATCTCGCTGAGATTTTTTGCTTCATGTCGATTTTCTTTTAATACGTTCATGGTCTACATTGACTTTGTTATTCCGGAAGATTAGCCAGTCTGGTGTCGTACCGAGTTCCCTCTTGTCAGTCTTGTATTTGCGGTTTTATCTCGAGAGGTAGATCTAATCCACTATGGGAGGAAGATTCAACGCTTAGGAAACTGTGCTAGTTTACCCTAGCTTTGCTCATGCGCTCGTTAGCGGTTTCCGTTAGTCTTTGTTTGAATTAATTTTTCGTGTAGGTTTTTTTTGTTAACAATTTTTCGTTTAGGTTGAACATTTCATTGGTGAGAATTATATTTTTGACTTATAATTCAGTCTGCTTCTTTTCGCCTTTGACTCTAGAAAATTTTATATTATGCTAGTTTTAGTTTCTTTAGCTTAGGGTCTATGTTTAACACGTGTATGTTTATGTAATTAGTTGGTTGTCAAACCACCAAAAGATGGAATAAAAAAATTTATTTTCCTAGATGCAAAATATATTTGGAAGACCATAAGTTGAACATATTCACAACAACTAAAATATTTGAAGAGTTAGCTAGTGCGTTGGTCGGGTAGTTAAAGTAGGAATTGATTCTATAAATTTTCTCTTTTTCGTGCAAGAGATGTTTTAAGTTATATTAAAAGGTATTAGAAAAAATTGGTTTGGAGGATCTAAGGAGATTAAAGCCTCTACCCAAATTCCTTACACTTAATAAAAGAAAACTAGGAGTGAGAAGAAAATTCACCGAGTTTAAATCTAAGAAACTAAGTGATGAGGTTAATATTTTTTACTCTGGTATTTGAGTATAGGTAAAGACAACCGATTTTGTTGTCTTCCCCTCCAACTCAGCCGGTTAGCTGCATCTTCTCTCTTTCCTTCTATTTTCGTCATCACTATAGCTCTGTCAAAGTTTCGCTTCAATTTTGTTTAAATGCAATGGGTTCTCCGATTTCTTTTGTTTGAGCATTTAGAATTAAACTTATAATTATTATTGTAACTATTAAATCATTCATGTGTAATTAGAATGAATTCAGCTTGAAATCATCCAATTCTCATCTAATTTCCGTTTGTATAATTGAAATTAGGTTGAATCGGTAATACTGGAAATACCAAGGAAATGCTGAGTGATAAGGTATAATTAGGTAAAACCAGTAATACTCCCAGTTATATTAAGTGATAAAGTATAACTAGGTAAAGCTTGTATTACCAAATGAGATGGTATAACTGGTAACAGTTAATGAGACGATATAACTAGGTAGAACTGGTAATACTGAGTGACAAAGTATAACTAGAAAAAATTGGGTAGAACTCAGTAAACACTGGGTAATACTAGGGACAACTACTATCAATGAAAATGTAAAATCAGTAATAAAGTGATGTTGCGAATTGATTGTTCTTGAATGATTCAAGGATATAATGAGCAATAGGTTAAACATACATTTTGATGATTGAGAAAGTTAAATAAAGACCGAAAAAGAGGATATATGGACACTATAAGAAATATGATTTTTATTAGCGAATGTTAAACGTTATTGAAGGCTACCATAATGTTTCCTTACACGCTCTAATAGTGCCCGTCATTGTAGGTATGGCACATAACATAGCGGACTACGAGAATGTGATGATTAATAATCTAATAATAGCATTTGTTAACATACAAATTTTGTTTTTTTTATATAACGTTGTTTTATTGTTATGAATAATAGCTTTTCTCTTTTCTTTTCTATAGCATCTTGTAATATAATTTGATTATTAATTTAGTTTAATTTATTATATCATAATATTACAAACTATAATTATACTAAAATTAAACATTAAATTAATAATTCATTATATTGAACCATAAAAATATGTCAACAAAAGAGAAGGAAGGTTCATAAAATATAAGGGGGTGTATTGAATGTGGAATTTAGAAGAATTTGTGTTAAATTGATAAATCCACTGTTATTCAAACAAAAATTTTAAATGTCTTATGAAATCTATTGTTATTGAATTAGTGATTTTAACAAGTCTCATGAAATCCACTATTATTGAAAATATTTTGAGTTGTAGATTTCTTGTGATTTGATGGTATTTCGGTGGTTTTTCTTAGTTAAAAATACAAAACCTCACATCTCATGGTTTTAGGTGGGATTGTAGAAAATTTTTAACAAATCACATGAATTTCCTAATTCACCTAAAATCACTTAAAAACTCACTAAAACTCAAATCATTTCAAATCATATAAAATGTTTTTCTGAATACACCCCCTAAGTTTAGAGAGCAAAAGTTTAATAATTAATAATTTAATGAGTTTCCCCAAATCTCAATCAACAAAGCAAGAGCAGCGAAAAAGTAATGAGTCTTATAGGCGATAGGCACAATGAGACGACCAACGGGAAGAGGAGGCTCATAGGCAAAAGAGTGATTAATTGACTCTGATACTGAGAAAGAACACAACCATCGGCTATAATGGAGAAAATGCTTTTTCGTGAGTAGAGAAGAGTTTACGCGTTTAGGCTTAGGAGAAAGAAAAAAAAGGAGGAAAGGAAATAGAAGGACTGAATATTTACTTTTGGATTAAATGTATCAATGGCTAACAATAAAATAAAGAGTAATTCTTGTATTTGTGGATTGACCAATAACAAAGTTTTAGTATTTAAATTTGTTTTAGGGTTTAGAATTTAAAAACTAATTTTTTGGTTTGGAATTCAAATACTTTTAGACTTAGAAATTAATTTATAAAATATAGTTTTATATTTTTAATGTACTTGAAACTTTTATATACATTTTTATAGAGTTTTAACCCTTATATCTTTATACTTTAAGTCATTAAAGTCTTGGATTTATGGTTTTAGGGTTTAGAGATTTGTAGATAAACATTTTATAAGATTTAGGTTTAAGTTTTAGGATATAAGACTTAGGGTTCAAGCTTTATCTTACGTTATAAAATTAGATACACATGATTAAAAAAAATCAACTTACAAGATTGAAAAATGATATATGAACTCTAACCCCTAAGAAATGACAAATATATCTTCCAAATTGAATTAAAACCCCTAAATCTTACACCCTCAATTAATAGTACATATATAATTTGAAAAATTCCAACTTTATTTTGTTAATTGAGATGTAGTGAAATATGTTTGAAGATTGAACTATAAAACTTATACCCTAAATTCTTAGTGTTTAGAGTTATAATTAATTACTTTGGTTGTTTAATTTTCAAAATAATAGTTTTGAATATTTTTTATTTTTCTTGGTTTACAAAATAGAATATGTAAAAAGTTAAAGATTTTCTTATAAGGATTAGGAATTAGGATATAAGGTTTAGTGTTATATTATTTTTATTTTAATGATGTAGAAAATTGACCACTTGAAATTTTTTATTAGAGTCTAGAATTATTTTTTAATTTAGAGTTTAGACTATCTAATTTCGGGTCTATAATTGTTTTACTTTGAAATAAAATAAAATAACAAGAACCAACAAATAAAAGTTTGGGGTTATTTATGCTAATTAGATAATTTTATATATAACATTATGATAATTTGAAGTTAACAATCAAACAAGTCAAACTCAAAATCGACAATTGTATATAAACTATAATTTAGTCTATTCTTTTATACTTTGCCAATAAAGATCCTCATTCATCATCACAATAATATGTTTAATTTATTGAAGACTTGGTTTCTCAAGACTTGTAGTTTAAAAATCCAATCCAAACCCTAAGATCAGCTTTCGAAAACACATAACAATCTATAATTCCTTGACGATCGAAGACTTTGAATGATAATGAGACTAAACGAAGCAATGTCTACATAATCATTGAGAGAAAACATCGGATCTATGCTTCTTCACTGAAAATCAATCAAGAATCAAAGCTTTTTCGCATCCAGTTGGCTTCCTGTAAGAGATCAAAACACACGCAATCATCGAAAAAAAAAAGATCGTTATGGTTAAACCTCCGTTTTTAGATCAAATCCACATAAATCCAATGAGGAAGAACCCTAAATTAAATCAATTCAGTATTTCCTACCTTTACTAGCTCCCTTTCCTTTTCCATGTTTTTCTCGTGAGCCATCTTCCTAAATGGTGTCTTCTTCATCTTTGTTGCCTTTGACTGGTATCGTCCCCAAGCCTTGATTTAATTTCAAAGATCAATCGAAGATCGATTCAAAATAGAGAGAATGAACAGAAAGAAAAGTGAAGAAAGAGGGAGAAAAGGGTATTTTTTCCTCTTGGTCAAAATACTTTTTTAAGTAAAGACTATATTGACTAAAAAATTAAGATATTTCTAAGTATCATAGCGTTTTTTATTATATGTGATAATAGGTGCCGAAATTTAGAAATTTAACGCGGCTAAGTATTTTTATTTTCTCATAAAACTAACAATAGCATTCACAAAAATGAAATACTATGAAAAAACCTCTGTCCATGTACAATAGCATATACACAAAATATGCTATCATTGGATCCTATTGATAGTCGTATTTCTTGTAGTGGTGATATAAGACTTCAGGGAGTGTCTTTGGCTGCGGAAGATGGAAACAAACATGTTGAATTTCATGCTCTCTCGTGTTGGTTCATTGGGTGAAGGTGAATTGATATGGGATCAAACAAGCTGGCTATAACGCTCTCTCTTGTAGGATCAGAAAATAGAAGTGAAGATAGATCGAACGCACAATAAAGACTATGGAAGGGTCTCTGATAGAGTAAGCAAGCTCTTCCCAAGGTGAATCTACACACAAAGGACATAAGCTTAAATCTCTACAAGTACCACTTGAAAAATAGGAAAATGCAACTTTATTAATCAACAAAAAGGTCTGAGTTTTATAAGGCTGCAAGGGAACCTTAGATAGTGGTTCTTCAGCTTAAGACCTAATTAGGTCGACACAAATTCAAACTAAAAGACTCAAGACAATATGACTTGAAAAATAAAACAACAAAGCGTTTAAACACACAAAATATAAATTTTGAAAACTTAAAATAAAATAAACCAAAGTGTTGTAGACTCTCTTGGGCTCGAAAAGTTGTCTTTTAAAGCATTATAAACCTGAGATAAACTCAGTTTCACCTGCATAAATTTTAGGGTTGACTTCACTAAACCCCCAAACTATATAAATCCAAACTATTTCCACTCAAACTTTGTACCCATTTAGAAAATCTCCTGAACATGTATAACTCCTTACTCGACCCCTAAATTAATCGATCTCGCCACAAATCCCCCCCAGGCGATTAATAAACCTAATTTACAATTCCAAATGAACAATACGCGATAAAAAATCATGATTGAGACTTAATTCAAACCAATTTGATTACGAAATAAGTTACCCAAACCCCATATTAACTTTATTTTAAATTTAATATGAACAAAACAAGAAAAAGAAAGTTTGGGGTTAAAGTTATAATCAGATTAAATTAAAAATAAAGTTAATATTGAGTTTGGGTAACTTATTTTATAACTGGTTTATTTTAATTAAGTCTCAATCGCAATTTTTTTATCGCGTTTTATTAATTTGGAATTGTAAATTAAGTTTATTAATTGTCTATGGGGTTTAGTGACGAGATTGATTAATTTTGGGGGTTTGATAAAAAGGTATACATGTTCAGGGGGTTTTCTAAAGAGCTAAAAAATTTAGGGAGAAATAGTTTGGATGCATATAGTTGAGGGGTTCTAGTGAAGTCAAACATAATTCTATAGTTTAAAAAAACCTGATTTTGGTTCGGTTTGTGCGGTTTAAGAGCTGAAATGGATTCTTCTTGTTCTGGTTCGTACAACTTGAATCCCTTGGTGATTTCTTCTTATTCAAGTTCATTGAGGCTTGTGTGAGAGTTATCTTCAAGTATTTCCATGTGGTTTGCTTTAGAATCGTCTTCTGACCTTGTTTGCTCTCTAATGGCCAGTTGACTTGTGTTGAGTGTATCTTCCAGCTCATAAACGGTCTTGGAGTGATTTTTTGTGTTGAGCTCCACTTCCTGTCAAGAAAATAGAATTACATTAATTGGACTGATGTCGGATCTCCTTGAGGCTCAAATGGAAGATATTCTCCAGCAACACTACATTGAGGCCATCTGAGCTTAAATTAACTCCTGGGTTATTTTTGGTAAAGCCTCCAAGTTCTATTGTTGTTATTAGGGTCTGGACCATGTCATTTAATCATTCTCTAAGCCTCATATTATTTGAACGTATCATTGAAGCTTTCCTAACTTGAGGTACAAGTGTTGGTTTAATGTTTAGTTCAATGTCCTCATCATTCCCACCATCTTCGGAAGGTCTTGACCTCAAAACTGAATCATCTGCATCATATGGAGAAAGATCAGAAACATTAAAGCTTTATGATATATTGAACTCACCTGGAAGTTCCAATTTATAGGCATTATCATTGATCTTCTTTAGAATTTTGAATGGACCATCTCCTCTAGGTGCTAGCTTTGAACTTCTCGTCTGTGGGAATTTTTATGGTCTCATATGAAACCAAACCCAATATTTGGGTTCAAAAACATCTCCTTGCGACTCTTATCAGCTCGCTTCTTGTATTCTTTAGCCTTCTTCTCAAGATTGTCCTTAAATTTTTGGTGAAGCTTCTTCAAAAATTATCCCTTCTTGAGACCATCAAAATTAACTTGCTCATCTTGTGGAATTGGTGAAAGATCCAGCCAGTTAGTGGATTAAATCCATACACAACTACATCTTAGTAGCAAAGTGAGTAACATGGTTATAAGAAAATTCAATTAAAAAATGCAAACAATCTAACCATGTTTTCATATTACGACCAAGAGTAACTCTAAGTAAAGTAGAGAGAGTATGGTTTACCACTTCTGTTTGTCCATCCATTTGAGGATGACAAGTTGTAGAAAATACCAGCTTTGTGCCAAGATTTTTCGATAAGGTTCTCCATAAATGAATTAGGAATTTTGCATCGTGGTCAGATACCAATGTCCTAGGTAATCCATGTAAGCGCACAACTTTTTTGAAGAATAAATTAGTTGTTTGGGTGGCATCATTAGTCTTTGTTGAATCAAGACTTAAATTCACGTATTAGGTCTTAGATTATGTGGGTGAAAGCTCTGAAGAATTTCATATATCGTTTAA